>JABWIB010008860.1:18610-29000 GCA_016617825.1 Platyplectrum ornatum | reverse complement strand
CATACTATCTTTTGGCATTTAGGTCTGGATCCGGCCGATAGGATGAAAACATACGTCACGTACATAAGACTCTTATTCTGCACATTTCTGAACTCGTGCAGAATTCTGATCGCCCAGTTACAATGCGTATGATATAAGCATGGTGGATAGGCATTCATATTTAAAGCATACAGAAAGGGATTGGCTAATATTTGTGCATAGGTGGTATAGGCGAACACCCACAGGGTCTGGTGTCCCTAGGGCAGGGGTCGGCAACCTGCGGCTCTCCAAGTTTCAGCATGCAACGCATTATTATCACACTCCAGGGATGTTTGAAAATTATGAATTGTCAGAGCTAATTTGAGAGTCAAACTAAAGGGGCCACGATATTGTTATTGTGGAAAATCGACACGGACAAACGGGAAATCACCTCGTCATCAGGCCATCCACAAGAATGACATTATTCTCATGGTGGCCATAGGAAATATAGAAAACCTGTAAAAAAAAAACGAAATGAAAATAAATAAATAAAATCAAAATATACCTACATTTCAGCTGTCTTAGCTGGGAACTGGAGCTTTGCGCAGCTGGGTCCCCAATTCTCCAACGCCTCCAGCGTGTACGAAGTGGACGTTCTATATGCATGATGGCGTAACACATATAGAACATCTTCTCCATATCTTCTCCATACACGCTGGAGGCGCTGGAGCATCGGGAAGACAGCTGAAATGTAAGGTAAANAAAAGATTATCGCTGATCATATATTTTGTTTGCGTTTTATCGNCGGTTTTATTTTTTTTGGCCATCGTGAATGGCTACCTTTAAAATTCAGTTCAATCAAAANAATAATCGTCTTAAAGAACATGCCAAAAATATTTACCTAACTAGGAAAAAAGTACTGTCCATACTGCGGCTCCTACTTGTTCAGGGGCTAAAACTGAGATTTCTCATGGGGTATAAGGANTGTACCTGCAACACTGACATTTTGCTACCGTAAGTGTAGAAGATTCATATAAACAAAAACATACGTTTACAAATAGNGTGTAACCACTAGAGGGAGTTGCTGTTTCTCATCTGGAATCTCCTTCTGTATTTGTGTGTGTTTGTCTATATGTCTTTGCGTGTTTGTGTTTATACCTATTAGGCCTGATTTNGATTTGTGAATACTTTGTAATTGAGAGCAGAATGCACAACCACAATTAGTTTGAGCATGATTTATTATTTATATATCAGATTCTGGTTTCATCATCATCAGTTACACCAGGAGTATGGAATGCACATTTTAATATGCCTATCCAGGCCGATACGGTTCCCCTCCTAATGCAAAATAACCCCCATAATATCAATATCCTACATTTGTATCAAATTCTTTGAATTCGCTAGCANGTCCACAATGTATATTTACATTCTCCCTAATACAGCAGCAGAATAGCATGTGATGGGCTAAAGAATAGGACATAAATTGCTTGTAAACATATATCAACATATATCATTTCATGTGAAGTAGAATGTGTATATTTATAAAACATTATATAAAGTCATACAGAAGAACTATAACCATAAAAACAGTCCATACAGTAACCTCTATAATAAATGACCTCAACCAGACCAGACTTTAAATACATAGTATTTGGTGTAAGTATGGTGAAATCTTTGATGATCAAGGCTGAGATTGGATGCAGTAAGGAAGGCTGAGGGTAGATCAGCAGAGTAGAGTAATAAAAGTTAGAGTTTGATCCACATACACAGAAGACTAAGTGCAATCAAATACATAGTCATATATATGAGCATACATTAGCATATACAGCATCTGAAGAGATATCCATCCAGGTCTGCACAATCAGCCATGGGGTGCATACCACCATCCCAAGATTTGTCAACCCTCGGGTCCTACATAATATTAAGTTGTTGCATTCTCACATGTATAAATCTATGGGGTGGATTTTTAATTCAGGGCAAATGCGTAAATCATATGTATGAAGACACTTCTTCACTAAGTGATTATCACAGTTCTTTGGATATCAGTTTAAACAAAACTTGCATTAATTACGTTGTGAATGAAAAGAGAAGGAAGGAACATAGNCACAGACAAGGAGAGACATAAGATAACAGAAAAGCATAGGATATATAGAGGCCAAACATTTAGTTAAGTGAATGTATTTATAATGGACATCATGNTGTTTCCTTCTAAATAATGATTCATATTATAATTGTAATTTGAGGTAATTTTCAAAATGCAAAAAGAACCTTGAGTGTCATTATACCTCATGTCTTGCTTAGAATTAGTACCACGTGTACAAACTGATACAATGGTAATCTTTAATCTCTTCACAATCTCAATGTTAAAAATGGTACACCGGTGCTCATTGACTAGTGACTGTCAGGACTGACAAGAGGAATTCTGGGTCCTGACACAACAACTTTTTATCCCCGTCCCCTTGCTGATTATTAAAGATAAGCCAGTAACGAGAGTGTGTCCATACCATTGGGGGTGCGACTGTGCCCAAGACCTTCCAATTTCTCCCCTTGTGTTTGTCCCTTAAATGATAGGTTGGGGCTTGGACATACTTAACATACTTTACTTACCTTTGCAGTCTTCCCTCTGTGTCTCTCCTCTGCAGCACTCTCTGTGATCGAGGCTAACACTTCACACTGGTGGAATCTATCTGAGGCTAATAATAATGATCAACAAATGAATAATAAATGAATCTTAGCAGAGGTTACATTCTCCTCTCTGACGTTTGGCAACTAACGTAACAAATAACAAGGGTGACTATCTTGTAGCAGACATTTTATCCACGGTAGAGACGATTTGTCAAAGTGTATATATATATATATATATATTTGTACTCAATTTAAACTAAAAATAACATCTAGCAATGTATGTGGTCCCTGTGGACACAAACTCTATAAGTAGCAGCCATCAGTGACGACTTTGAAAGCAGTTCGCTAGCAGGCATCATTACGGAAAGGTGCAGTTGAAAATATATTGGGTAATGTTTGTATTGTGAATGATTTCCTCCTGTATACAAGTGCAAACTGTTCTCGTCGTCTCAACCCCATGCTCTGCAGTTAGACTTCTCAGAATAATGTTTTGTAACCTCAGACTAATGCAATAAAAATATCTTTCAATTACTCCTTTTATAGAGGCTTTTCAAGCTTGCCTTTGGAGCTGAACTGCAGGAAAAGGGGCGATTTGTTTTTGTGGTGCTTGTACCGTTGTGCTTAGCCAGCTAACATTAGCTAGGTCTCTGGGCACGCTTGGCAAGACCTAGTGCTGTACACCCATCTCATATTCGCGTGTGTGATGTGATGACGTGATGGCGGTGGGAAGGAGGAAGTCCTTGTATTATTGCCACCCGCCCTTCCGCTTTTCCACCCACCCACTTTAGACGGCCACCTAAAGTCACCTAACTGGAGCACCGCTCTTGGTATAGAACCATACTTCTCAGGCACAATATTTATTACTTTTGTCATAATGTAGTACCATACCCTCACAGAGCCTCCATGACAAGGGTTTTTTCAGCAGGTGTCATGATATTTGTCCATCATTTGTACATAAAGATGTATTTTAAATATAAGAGTTTCACCTTCAATTGATCTGTGCTAACCAGACAGCCTGTCTCTGATGGTTTACAGCCTTGGTCGGGGGTCATATGCTTCTGTAGAAAGATAAATATCTGTCGGTCGTACCAGCCAGATCTCAGAATCAAGCGATAACTCAGTCTACCCAGCCATCCCAGCTGATCACATTCCAAAGCTGGGTGCCGAGAGTGGTATAAGGAGTTAAATATGAAATCCGCAGTTATAGAATATGTCACATTCATATATTTTATCCCATTTATTTTATAGGAAACATGTTGCATGTTGTGTCTTTCTATTATCCTTTTTTATATTAAGCACTGTCATTATTTTTCATATTAAATATCCTGTCTCTGTGTTCTGTGGATTCACGTGCTTGGTTTATAAATGCTACATAGTTGTAACAGGAGAGGTCATATTGGGTTTATGATCATTCTGGTACCGGATAATTGTGTCGGGAACCGATGGCCCTCCATAGACAGTGTGCGCACTGTCCTAATACACCTTGGTGGTGGCACATACCAGTATAGGTAAAAGGTGATGTAAAAGAGGGAAATTAATCAGAATATAACAGACGAGGCGGCTGTTGGGATTAACTCCTTCTGGAGGAAACTGGAGAGCTAGGAGTGGTAATGATGGATTACTGAGATACATCAAGAAGGATTGTTTAGCAAGAGAGAGGCCCGAGCTGAAGGAGAACTTGAAATGAAGACTCTCTTCAAGAGAGCAATGCGTGCTCCATCTTCATTCAGGGAAAACACATGAGTTTGGAGTGTGGAGNTTGTAATGGAGAAGGGTAATTGGGGTGGCAGGGCAGGCTGAGTCAAGGGCAGAGAAGAAGGTTTAGTTGTAGAAGGGGAACGAGACAAATGATGTGGAGAGAGGAGAGAGAAAAGAGTCGAGGGTGGAAGAGAATACTTTCTCCAGGCTGACAAACNTTAACTTTGCACAAGTGTGTTAGATGCAAGGGAGAAGAGGGGTTTAAGGAGAGGAGACAGTGTTCATTGGGTGAAGACCGTGTTGATGGTGTGGTCACGCTAATGATTGGAGAGGTTGTCTAATGTGTCAGGTCAAGTGATGAAACTAGAGCCAGAGGCNTAGAAGTAACTGGGTCAGAGTTATCCTAAACATTTCCTGCATTATATTCATTAGAAGAGTTACCCCCAAATGAGCAAGATTCAAACAACAATAAAAAATATTTTCTACGCTGCTCTTGAACATTGATATCCAAAGATATTGCCTTGTTTTCCACATCCGCGTACTAGAAGTAACTCGGATAGATGTATATACACGTTTACGTAAACTGATGGAAGCTGCAATAGAACAGTTCCAATCAGTTCTGATACATGTAACCAAAATCTGATCCATCCATATTATTCCATTTCCAGATGGAAACGTTTCACTTAAAGAGACTAAGATAAGAATTGTAACTGATGGTGAGATTAAGAAAAAGAAGTTTCCTAAGAATTTTTTAATGAGCCCNAGTAAATCCTCGGCTTCTCCATTCACTTCTTTATTAATTGTGGAATGTCTGAGACAATGATGGGAGCAGAATGTCCTAACACAAGCTCCTATTAACTACAATATTGTCTTTTCCTAATGACACATGGAACAAGGACAGCGCCAAATCCGCAGCAGCTGACTGCTTGACTGATGACTCCCTGTGGTTATGTGACCTTTCCTGGGATCTTTTCCTGTAGCCCTTCCACCCAACTTTTGTCTCACTTGGATACTGTAGAGTGGGGTGAGTTNTACTGGCTATACACTCAGCTATACACGCAGCAGCAGTACAGGGTAACATTTTTTTCTAACCAGCATTCAGTAGTTCACTCTGTCCGGCATTGTCCCAATTATTTCCATCCCCAAGGCACTCATAATTTAAGCTNTTAAATATGAATAATGATGTCATTACCTCCTTTTTTAGAAACCTTATTAAAATATAATTGGCCAATCTTTTGTTTAATCATTACCGTCTTATTAAGATAAATATACTTTACCATGATTGGCATATTTTTACTTGTTAACNTAGCATCTACATGTATAACCTCAATATCTGCCATAAAATGGTCTTCCATTACCGTTGTTGTTAATAAGTGTCATGGTGTAAATATATGGATATACAGTTTTTAATTTAATTACGTTACATAGAAATGTGGTTAACTGTAAAAGCTTAGAATTGTGATTGACTCTATGTGGATAGTTGCAGACAGTTCAAGACGTTTATTATTTGCAAGTTGAAGAGTTTTAGAAAATTGAAATAGACCTTAATATTGAGGTCATGGTACTACCAGGGTTTAATAGGTCCACCTTTCCCTTGCCAGATGTTAATCGTGTGAATGACATTTTTCTTACACATTCCATTTTACCTCATATAATTGTGGATCACAGATTTCATAGCAATGCTGTAATGCTAATGCCATGTAGTCATCATGCACTATTTTGTAACCAATTAAAATATTGTGCGAAAGTAACTGCCCCGCTCCCCTTATTTATATGCAGGTGCAACCTGAGATTAGTGCTGGCCCGGGTGCAAAACTATGCTTTGAGCTTCCTTTCTGTGCTGTGAAGGTCTCACAAGATGACTTCATCATACAAGACTTTCACTGCCGCTATGTGGCTGTGGATCACTGGCTGTTAGTAGTTCTGACCCTAAACACTATATACAATAAGCACCAAAAAGATACCATGGCCACAAGCTTACATTTGTGCGCAGGGACTGGATCAAGACTTACATAATATTGAACAAATAAAACCATATTGATTTGGTGGGGAGGTAAAATCATACCTCCCAACCGTTCCAATTTCGCCGGAACAGTTTTGCTTTAGGGGGGATTTGGGGGACTCACGCCCTCCCTGCCTCGCAGTTTGCCCCGCTAAGGGGACACAGTTTATTTTTTATGTTTGATATTCTTACATTTATTCATTTGCCGCGACTGCGACATTTAAAAGGGCGGGGCTTTGGTTATCCAAGGGATGTGGCTAGGGCGGAGTCAGGTGGGGTCAGGGGTGTATCCCGATCTTGACCCCCTGAAAGTTGGTAGGAATGTAAAATGAATGATCTGGCATATGGAAGAGTCACATACAGAAAGCAATATAGAGGCCTATATAAGAGTAACGTGTCTTGAGAAAGTCTTGAAAGTGACTGGTAAACTTATCTAAGCTCCATCAATGTGAGGAAAGATAGAAAGAAAGAAAGAAAGGAATAGAGGAAGAAAGAAAAGAAGGAAGGAATAGAGGAAGAAAGAAAAGAAAGAGAAGAAGGAAGGGTGGGAAGGGGACGGGACCAGAGGATGTTGTGGCGAGAGTCATAGCCATAAATTTACCATTTGTAGAGGCGTTGATTTCATCCATGGATCATTTGAGCTTCACTCTCCGATGCCATTCTCCAAGGGAACATAGTGGACCTCCAGTGCACCTGTATAACCGCTCTGGCTGCATTAAAAGTGTTTGTGTAAAGGCAGCCGGTGAAACGGTTGGAGGAATAAGAGCTGGAATCTGGTGTCTTTCGGCACATCAGGGACACTATTTGGGTAATTAGAATTACCTCATTCCAAAACGTATTTATCTGGGATCAACCCCAACATATGTGTGTCATAGATCCTGTGGCAGAAATGAGTTTAGTAATAGTTTTTTGTTTTTTTTCCCATTTAGATTTGTTATTAAGTGTCAATGTCCGAGAGGCTATAGGAGCAGTATGGACGTTACTGTATCCCAGGGTGGGTGAGGTCATGCGTTTATCGTAAGCTTTTTAAACAATGTTGAAATGAAGTGATTAGATGTGGGAGAGAGATGTGTGCTGTGTTTAAAGGGGTAAAGATTGTTCTGAGCTGAATGCTAATNAAATACAATTAGAATCACTAACTTTTTTGTGAACATTTATAATGTAGTAAAAGGATGATCCACTCCACTGGATTGGATGGATTATCATTCAGCATAGGATATTGGATAATCACCTTACACATGCTGCAATCAAAATGGTTAAAATGAGAACTGATCTTGTGATCTGTCGGAATATCCCATCAATGGATTATTCAGGCTCCAGGTAAACTCCCAGTATATGGTAATTAAAGAATTCACTTAAACCCCCAAATCAATATTGGTTGTAGAGACGTGATAATTGGGGCGTGACAAATCCAACACAAGATGTCAGTGTTTGTGTGTGGATGTGATAACGCATTTGCAATCTAATACCCCATTACATTACCAGCCTTGAAAAAGCTGGNTTAAGAGCCAGGGAGTANAGCTGGGATAATTGGAGGGGCTGTAAAAAAAGGACCGTTCAGATTAGCTGAAAAAGCCAGCTTTTTTGTAAAAAAGCAGCGACTGCACTGTTCACATTGAACCTTGCTTTTTTGCTACCAGTACACATCATTACTCAGAAAATGTNCTGNAATGANTTTAGAAGCCGGCTTTTTCATGAAAAAAGACAGTTAATTTGAGGTTAAGTGAACGGGGTATTATAGTGTTGTCAGCCCTTTAAACCCTTCTCCTTGCGCTGTACAAGGAGAAGGGTTTNTAGAAGGGGAGTCATAAATAGCTTGAAATTAAATGTTTAATAAAAAATAAAACAACGACAAACAAATAACTTTCTCCAGTTTGGTTTCCTTACTGGGGAAATAATGATAGTTGGGAGATACGAAGCAGGTGCAAGCTCTNAAGTCCTGCATCTGTTTTTGCTTTATATCTCAAACTCTGGATCAACCCTNATGTCTGCTTTCTCATCCCAGCCCAGCCCAGCCCAGTCAGATTTTTATGGTGTGGTTACATGTATATTTAAGTATTCACATCAGCATTGTAAACAGTAACTCTAAAGGTACTTAGGCTTAAAGGCATGCACTTCCATATATAATGTTTAATCCAAAATAACAAATTTCAAACAGGAAACAAAAATAAAGGAAGCTTCAATAAATACGCCCTAGAAAGAGGCGCACATTTCATCGGGAAACAGAGCCAGTATTTCTTTGTTTCTTTTGGACTCTGTAGACCTTAGAACTGAAATACCTATCTCCTGGCCAGAAAGCGCAATCCTTTGATAATACATACATCATTTCTGTCATGTAGAATGTCCCGTGTGTAGGAAAACAATGCTGAGCGCTTTATCTTTCAGCTGAGCTGTTTTCTATGGCTGCACACTGTATGGTTCACAAGCCGTCCCAGGGAGCCTCGTATGTGCCTGGGCTACATTCCTTGTGACCCCAACATCCTTCCCTGGGAATTTCAGCATATCCAAGCAAAGCTGTCTGCGGGGAAGAATATGCGGGTGAGACAAGATGAACGAAGATATCCATCAGACTTGTCACAATACATCCTACTTCAGGGTTTTGTCATTCTCATTACATAGGACTCCCATGTCTTAAGCAAAGAATAATGGCTTTNTTTTTGGATGCTATAAATATAAATGTGTTGGGAAAGTTGTTCTTTATTTCCGAGACTGGATTTTAGGCTCAAGACATCAAATTACAGCTAATAAGAATTAAATTGGCAGGAACAGAATTGCTGCATTTACAGCCAGGTTGGAATTTTACTAATGAATGACTTTTATTGCAATTAATAATAATATTATAAGAATAATATTATTATAATAATATTTTAGTTGCCATGTGTTGCCCTTATCTTTTAAGTTGGTTATACACTATCATTGGTCTAATCATTCAGTTATTGGGTGATTGCTGGCGATGGCAATAAGATGTCCCTGAAATACTATTCAATTACCGTACCAAAGCTAATGATATTCTTCAGTACTTGCTGTTAAGAACTATATGATCTTGCCATAAGCCGGCCTTCTCCTGACAGCAGCCTGTCAGTGTCTAAGGTTCTGCACAGAGGCAGTACTACAGAGTCGTAGGGCCCAGTGCAAAAATATTCTTTGGGCCCCCTTCCCTTCAAAGGACTGGACATGCTGTTTTCCAGAATCTGTTCGTATATAGGCTATACTGGCAGGTGCCCAGGGTGTGCACACGTCAGGTTTGGGCAGATTTACAACCAGCACCAGTTGACTCTCCCTGACACAGTCGATATCCTCAGCCGATCAGCTGTCAGGAACATGAGAGTTTCATAGAAACATAGAAAGTGACGGCAGATAAGAGCCACATGGCCCATTTCAGGTCCTTGCGCTTCCGGGAAGCAACTGCAGAACCTGAAGGTCCTCGGCCACATGAGTCCTGGGAACCCCATCTACCCCTGGATCCTCATGGGCCCTGGTGCCTTGCACCTCTTGCACCAGTGGTAGTTCCACCTCTAGTCCTTCAGCACTTTCTCCATGTGCCTCTGTGTTCCCATAACTGTGCGTTCTTTCAGCCAACAGGCTAGATGCTTATTTCTCCTGTCAAGATTGACTGGAGGCCCATCCAATCAGAGCACACAGAAGTCAGCCAACAGGCCTACTGCAACCGATATCGGGACCTTTCTCCTTTGCCAGTCCACCTCCAGCGGGTAGCTATAGTGCTCTAGTGTATGCCCATCATTAAGCTGACACATTACACACACATTACCACATAAAAAGCATTGTTTCCNCAAGCTAGGTGCATGTGCACTTTAAACCCTAATAGTATGGATCTAAATCTGCAGGGTCCAGAATACCCAACTGAGGGCTTAATCCATTGGTGTGGTGGGAAGGAGCGGTGTACTATTAGTATGAACTGTAAAGGGGCACAGAAAACTTTTTTAGATGTCCATGTGAGGGGAGTGATCTTCCCTTGCTCACACTGTAATCTGCAAACTGCATCCCTTTGGATTCAGATCAGTGGTCGAAGTGGNAATTTAGAAGTGGTGGTATGGACATTTAGAAGTTGGGGTATGGAAACACTGAATATAGAANTNANNGNNNNTT
>JABWIB010008855.1:0-13607 GCA_016617825.1 Platyplectrum ornatum | reverse complement strand
CCTGGTGTTATTTTGGGGACACCAGCTCTGTGCATAGTGCTGCAAGCAGAGAGGCTGGGAGTTGCAGGAGGCTTGGGTGCATTGCAGGAAATGGCGTCCCCACGAGGAAACACCAGAGTAGGTAGGTCGCAACCAGGCCGTGGAGCTAGGGGCAGACCAAATCACTGTGGCACTTGCCGGAAGGTCCGGGTGGTTACTCCAGATATCAAGCACCCCAGCAGAGTAGAGCATNGGTGCCAAAAGTGGTCAATATGCGAAAATATGGTGGAGGTATAGGAGAGGCGGGTCTCTGCCAAGACTCGCTGCAGTGTCTTCTTCGGCAGGGGATCAGGTCCTGGTTGCTAGGCAGCCAGGACATNTTCTCCCTGCAGCGATCTCCCTGAGCCGGCCATGAAGAACGGCGCGGCTCAATGATTGCAGTGATGGCGGCAGGTAGCCATGTGCCTGCTTTGGTTGCTTGTTGGATAATCCGGCTCTGCTCAGGGTCCTTACAAGGACCAACACACTTTTATGAGGAACTAGTGATCATCAGCTTGTCAGATGCTATACCTCTCCCATCANAGGTTTAGATGGAATTATCTCAATACAAAATGACTACACTTTATATACAGTTTACCTCACATATGTTGGCAGGGGGTAGACCTGCAAAGGAATCCTTCTGCTGCCTTGAGAACTTAGGCGGGCCATGTAAACTGACAGCAAGTGCAGCGATGGGAGCTGGAGTTATCATGCCAAGATCGCAAGTGGTGTAACGGCACCTAACAGCTGTCTGCCTATGGGGTGTGCCATCTTATGTGCCCTTTTTGAGAGTTTTAGTTCCTTCCTGTACTGGTGTGTTTAGGTTGGGTCCAGCCATAACATTCTTTTNGGCCCTGCCCAGTCTGCTTCATGCTCTGAAGCCCTGTTTTCAGCAAGGGCTCTGTTCCATCCCCTGCTTGCTTGAAGCTTAGTGACCCATTGAGCGTATCCTGCAGTCTNGGTGCAATATCCTTCCTACCCTGCAGTGTCTGGGTGTAATTTTCTCTCAGCAGCCATTTTGGATGCCCTCTCTGTACACAGCACACTCCATCTGCGGGACTGTTTAGTGTTACATCTCCTCTACTGCTGCAGCTTGTGCTTTCCCCCGCTACTACCTTTCNGCACTATTGGCTTCCTCTCTTCACCTGGGAGGCCTCTCCACCTTCATACTTGTCAAACCTCCAACTTCAGGGGGCACTACTCCCTTCCACCTACTATAAGATACTCTTCACCTCCGTATAGGGGACTGTCGGCGGTGACATTCTACTGCATAAATCTATATCATCTTGATTAGCCGAGCCCCAGCAACAATTATGCACTGATTACCTATGTTTAAGTGACTCACCCTGCTATTGCAGGCCCATGTGGTCATCGGACATCTATTTCCTACAGTGATGGATATCAGCTCTAATAGTGGTAGCCTGGACCTATCATACACCATCAGTCTTCCTGCCTACCTTCACTTCTCTGTCACCAACCCATTTACAGATTTGCCTCCTGACTGTCATTCAGACTTGAATCGCCATGGATCGCTTCGGGTACCCTAAACAACATTTCCTACGCCGATGTGGTGAGAGCCATTCGAGAAACAATGGAACATCTGTTTCAGAGACCAACTGGCACAGACGACGTCTTGTCTTAACCAACAGGAACAATGCCTGGGGGCTGCGGTCCATGATATTAAGCAACTGAAGGACAGCTTCACTGGTACCCAAAAATTGATCCGCTAATTCCAAAATCAGATTGATCAGATTTATCAGCCTCCCTGAATCCGTTAAAAGCCCAGACNTAGAAACCTTCTTGACAAATACATTGCCAACTCTTCTGAACCAACCTCTGAACGGTGAGCCTCTGATAATTGAACGAGCTACCGATAAGTGACTAATCGAGATAGCCTTAATACTCAACCGAGTGCAGTCATATTACGTTGTCTCAACTACATGCATAAAGTCAAGGTATGGTCAGAAATTGGATCGTCTGGTCTGGGAAGGCCATCGCCAGATGTTATTTCAAGATTTCTCAGTTGAAGTCTCCAAAGCTAGGAAAGAATTTGCCACCCTCTGTTCCTCGCTTTTCCAGCAGCGCAAGAGATTCGCCTTACTCTATCCTGCACGCTTATGCTCNTTTACTGACACTGGCTTTAAGGACTTCCTTACTCCTGGAGATGCCCAAGCTATCTAGTGGAGGAAGAAGCAGCCACTGCAGATGAATCGCTCTCGGATATGAGTACCCAAGCACAGCTGGAACTTTCTTCTTCATAAACGTGGATCGGACTACCTAGCGAAATTTTGTTCCTGATGAAGATCCGACCCGGTTTTGCATCTGCTTCAGAATTTTATTTTTATGTGTTTCAGGCTAAGTATTCCGGCTTATGTTTAGCTTTGATTGTTATTGCTGATTTGGCCTGTGCCACATCCACCAACTTCTGCAGTTCAGGTGGCTAGACCACCCTGAGCTTTCTTACTGGAACTATTTTTGCTTTTTGTGGGTGTCAGGGATGTCTTTTATTCATAGCTATAGACCGGAGACGGATATGATCTACCCATAATGCAAACGAGACACAGGCACCTTTTTCCATAATTTTTGGTCCTGTCGGAAAACCTCTAAATTCTGGGATAAAATTCTAACCCTCATCAAAGATACCCTACATACCAGCTTACCCAAATACCCTCTCCCTATGCTTCTTTGCAAATTTGATCTTTGGAGCTCTCCTTTTATGACTGCCTCTCATATGATGGGGGACATTGGTACTAACACTTGCACACCAGGCTATCCTCCGACACATATCTCCAATTCCCTCAACAGGGACGAGACTCTGACAACGCCTACTATAAAACGCAGGGCAGTTTTTCCTGATTCCGAAACCAATGTTCACAAATTTATATCCAAATGGNGCCGTACATCGACACGCTGCCTATAGCCATGCAACATACTATTTACTCAGTATTTCAGCCCACTACTAGGTACCTTCTACACTATGACACTACTATTACTGAAGTGAAATAACCTTGACGTTTTCATCCTGTGTTAGTCAACATTTCCTCTTGATCCACTACACCGCCGCTCCTGGGACACATACTGCCCTATTGCAATATTCTTGTATGCTATGCTTTCTGATAGGATCCCTACTACTACTATACTGCAAATATACCCACAAGCCATAAAATCTCTAATCTCGATATTGGAGATCTATAGTGCTACTCCACTCCACCCACCCTCTCTCCCTCCCCTCCTCACCTTTTGTTGCCTTTTTTTTTCTTCCTAGTCCACTATTATTTATATTGCCCTGTTACTATTTTGTCTTATTCTGTGTACTATGTATTATATTGCCACTTGCTATCACCATTGTGATTTGTAAACTTCTTTCATGTGAAAAATATCAATAAAACTTAAAAAACTAAAATAAAGAAAAATAGCTCTCAGGTGGTGGAGGTCTGACGCGTATAAGAAATGTTACAGTACAGCTCTGATGGTTGTTTTTGTTATGTTTGTGCATATACAGTTGTGTCTGGGGGTTTGCCTGAGCGCGGGTGCACCTAGCCCCTAGGGGGTTTGCCTGAGCTCATGAGTAAGTCAATAGTACGTAAAGTCTGAATCTGGTCCTTTGTAATAATATCTAATGTCTCAGCCCTGGTTCCTGTATGATTCCAACGTAACCTCTCTAGTAATGCTGCCAATGTGATCTCCAGCACCCCTCTCCTGTATGCCAGGTCTATTCCTAGGCGCTGTCCCAATATTTCTTAAATCTGGATCTCTTATTTTTCCATATAATTATTCCTGAAAAATTCCAAAGACAAATACCATCCTATACTTAACCTTCCCCTACTTCTACCTGCTACATGAACTCTCTCTTCTCTGTCACCCATATTTGATGACTTCTGAGACTTCTGACTGCTGGCCATCTACGAGATGATGGAATAAACTTTCCCTGGTTTTACATATTTACTCATGTGAGATATGTAGTTCATTAAACCAATCATCCATCTATTTTTTTATTATGTTAAGATACATATGCTCTGTGTGACACTACAAAATTATACTCGCTCATTATACTAATTAATGACATGCTTATTATCCTTATACAACTATTTTATAATTCATTTGTTTCACTATTTTAATGTTTTGCCTAAACAACTGCACATCTTTATTATGTCTTTATTATGTACATGTGCTTTATTGCATTGGCTTGCTGCTGTATGGTTATATAATGTATGTGCTTCAACATCAAAATATATTATTGTACCTATANAATTGGCCATTGAATGTGTGATTTTAGATTGTGTACATTTAATATTGGGATCCATTATTATATGTCAGGTTATGAGACAAAGAAATGATCCAAGGGTCAAGTACAAAAGCGTTACTGACATTTATTCAAAAGGTAGTTCCAATGATGGCTCTATATATCATACACCATCCCTTTTGTTTATGGTTAACTACAATAGACCAAGTTGAATAAAATGCCTTTGTGNGTATGCGGTGCATAGAAAATGTATTCTTCTGTCTGTGGAAACAAATTTCATGATGATTACCAAGGTCAAAGTGGATGGCATTGAATAATTGAAATCNTCTCTCCACAAGCCCTCTTTCAGTGAACCTGACACTGAACCTTTTTACTTTACAAGGCTGATTGAACGGTAGAATCTAAATCAATCATCAGTTAGTCCAGCCGTAAGGATTTCCTTTTACACAAGACATCATATATTGGCATGTTTGCTGCATAATAGGAAATAGAAATAGAAATACATGAACCACTGAGAGAATACACAGGTNCTATGAAAAAGACAATTTCAATTTTTTGGGGTGGATTAAATTGTTTTCNCTTCACTTACGCAGTTTGTGTAAGGTAAGAAATTCGGCCATATTTGCTCTATGAACTGCGTATAAAAATGAGCGAGATTTGCCCTCAAATTGAAACAGCCCCCCTGTGAGCTTATAAAGTCATTAATTTAATTTAACATAACATTAAACTTTTTTCTTCTGCTAATTTGTTTTAGGTGTAGTAGGAGACTTTGGATAAGATTACACCTCTCCATACTATTTCCTCCTACCCCACTGTTCCCTCTATAACCTTCTCCTCATTGTCTTCTTGTTAGTCCATTCAACACTATTCCTAACCCTCTCTCAAATGTAATCCATTTCTCAGCTTCTTTAATGTCTCTTTTCCATACTTTCATCTGCCCTGTCTTCTGTGTTCTCTGTATTCTCTACTTCTTTAGTTGCCTGTTTTTACCCCCACAGAAAGATAGGTATCACTGACTCTCTGCTATTCAAACTGGTGGCGTTGGTAGAACTAGGACATTTTCTATGATTAAATGGATAAACAACTGTGTCTGGGAAATGGATGTGTCTGCGTGTCTAAAATGCTGGATGTCTGTCTTGCCATATTTCCAAAGTCCTGTTTTAGTGGCAAAGACATGATATATTCTGAGTCATTCAGCCATTTGTCATTTTATTACCAAAAAGCCTGCAGCATGGGCATGGGGCAGAAAAATCACACTCAAAGCCCCATATCCAACTGGAAAAACACATGCCTTTGCGATGAATGTCCCAGCATGACATCATGAATCCGCACCCATTCATAGTAATGATAAGGCTGTAATATACAATAAATCCCTGTCTCAGCCCAGGTACCGGGAGAGTCTGCAACCCTGATCTAACATGAAGCATTTATATGGACCACTGAGATGGTGAACANACAGGGTTTCTTTTGCCACTTCACAATCATTTATTGTCAATGTGCCAAAGTGATCTCATTGATACAGTCCAATGAAGTTCTTGTCACTCATGAATTGCTAACATACACCAGTTCTCTGGGCACCAGACAACAGTTATACAAAGATTTATATACATATTAGTTCCCTGCCACAGCCCAACATGACTGGCAGGGGATATATTCCAGCCTTTTTAAGGTAATCTTCAGTAAGTTCTTCTGTCTACCGACACCCAGGCACCTCTTTTGAGAATGTTGATTGAAACATCTCACGGACGAGACCACCCCTAGTAAATCCCAAATCATTATGTCTATTGACGATCTTGATCAAGTTAATCTAAATCAACGATATGGGAGCAATTTAAAAAAAATAGCTATTTCACAAAATCACGACTGTAGTGAATACAAGAAATGGCCAAATCGACCCCCAATCAGATCGCCGAGATGGCCATCTCGATCATTAGTAAATTAATTAATTAATTGTCAGCTGCTGCTGGAACAAAGGTATCAAACCATAACGATACTTGTCCAGTTGCTATTTAAAAAATTACCTGCCTAACAAGCCCAAGTGGTCTTATAGAGTGGATTTTTACTGGACTTTATACCTTGTTCCTTTACTCAAACTTTCATGGAAATCTAGTAAAATGATATTTTATCTACAAATTTTTATCATTTAAATTATTTGCTATTGTGCGATTTTGGATTTTGATATTATGAAGTACATGGTATTACATATGCCTTAAATTTTCAATGCCATTTGGAAGTGAGTCAACCAGCTGTGATATTGAGCTAATCTTATCTACCAAGCATGATGTATGAAAGATGGCATTATTGATTATCAAGCAATGAATCAACTTTTATTTCCATGCAGGTCACCAGGCAGAAAGTGGAGATTTACCCTTTAATTTACTACTTTTCATAAATATCATCCTTTTATTTTTTGACAAATCTGAATGTTTTAAAGGACAAATCAGTAACTTTTATACAAAATACATTTACTCTCTACTCATCGTTTGCATTTCTTCAACTAGACAGTCAAAATGACATGTTATAATATACAGTGATTTTGGAGAAATAATACCTACAAATTATATGCAGATAAATAAGCTCTGTAAGTGAAACACATTGGCAAGTGCATTAAAAACAACATTTCTGCTTTTCAACAATCAGAGTATACAAAATAACAGTTCTTATTTGTTTCAAATATAGGTGTATGAATGAATGGATGGATGGATAGGTCATTTCCAAGGCTAGATTTACTAAATCACAGAAAAGGAAAATGAAGATGTTGCCCGTAGCAACCAGTTAGATCTTAGCTTTCACTTTCCTGTTATATTCTATGTCAGCTAGAATCTGGTTGCTATGGGCAATATCTCCTCTTTTTCCACAGTTTAGTAAATCTTGCTCCTTGTATTTATTGATGCAATAGTAGCTTAAGCTGAACAGGTTTGTTGACATTTCTGGAATTTCCTGGGGACTCCTGAATATGGGGGCAGCAAATCTCCTGGACCACTTTAGCTTTCAGGCAATAATTTAATTATTAATTAATAAGTGCCTTCTTTTCTTTCCCCTTTTTTTGGTTTCAATAATTTAATGTCTGAAGCCTACATTGTTACTGTAGATGGACGTTACTATGGATAATGACTTCAAGTCCCATCCATCCTTAGTAAACATATGATTGGTCATTAGGGCTGAAGCTTTGAGCGAGACTTAAATAAATCGCAACTTAAGGCCCTATCCCCAAGCCATTTCTAGGATACACAAAATGACAAAGTGGCTCATAAACTGTGTGCCTAGGCTACCTGGGGTGAAGCAACACTCTCATTGGGGTGCAGCGAATGTTTTTCCGACATTGTGTCATGTTTATAGCGTTACTAAAGCTGGCCATACACTATAAGATAAATTCAACATGGTTTTACCCACTCTTTAAAAATGCTTAGATTGGAACAATTTATCTTATAGTGTATGGCCAGCTTTAGACGCGTAATGTTTGTCTTTACCTAAATAGTTATTACACTATTTTGACTCAAAANCATAAAAAATAGGAAATTATTTTGTCTTAGGGACCCCAAAGGGTGCCTCCACTGAGAAAGATTGGGAACCACTGGTTTAGTAGTTTTTAGTGCAGTATGAAGTTAGCAATACTGATACGTTAACCATGTCATCTCTGTTTCTCAATATATTTTTATGATGACTTTGGGGACAAATGTAAAAAGTGTAGCAGTATAGTTTTTTCTTGCAAATTTCTGCTCAAAGCAGAGTTCACAAAAATTCCTTAAGGCAAAGCTGTATTCCAAATGTTTTCAAAAGTTCTATATTGAGGACTTTACTATAAAATAAAAAAACAAATAAGCTTCATATTGGAGGAAATAGAAAACAGTTTAATTTAATGAGAAACGTGTCAAATGTGAAAATGGGCTCTTCTGTGTGGTGACACATTTTCTTGTACAAATCATACTCTTTTGTGTTTCACTTCAAATTGAAATGACAGGGTGCTTGTAAGGGAATCTGTCACTGTCAAAATGGCACACATAACTGTCCTCAAGATGGATTTATAAGTTTTCAACTTTTATAGCCTATTCATTTTACATTATTTATAACTGTCAGTTTCCCCAATGTGTTAACTAAATTTAAGGATAAAGGTTAATTGATCTTGAGTTTCATAATCATTACACTTTAGCTCTTACAGTTTTGTTCTGCATTGCCTAAAATGTCTCATATGTTCATATTAGTGTAGGTAGTGGTGTAACTACTGTTGGTAAAGGGTCTACCCGTCGGCATTTACAGTAGTCAGGGCACGTGCTTGGGGAGAAGAGCAGCTTAAAACAACGCTGAAAGCTTCTAATGCTGGTAACTGCCAAAGTAACTAATTATACAGTAGCCCATGAGTCCCTGGCTAGGAAACTCCTTAACTGTGTAAGGAGTTAACAAATATACTTTTGTTTTTCTTTTTTAAAGCACCCCTAACTAATTCTGGAGCTTCATTACTGGTAGTGGAAAAGAAAATGACATCCGGTTAGGATTCCAACAATTTTACAGGCAGCACCAGCACAGTATGGGGCCAGTATAGCCAGTCAGTCACTACAGCCTAGTGCAGACACCATCCCCCTATCAAGCATGCCAATGCTGATAACTCTATGGCACTTACAAGAATACTGAAAACACTGGTGTGGGACAAGATCGCTTAAATAATTAAATCCCATTCTCTTTAATTTTCAGTGTTACAATGTAACATCAGCAAATACAGGGGTAGACTTCTTTTTTTATACATTTGCAGAAGCAGATGCATACAAGAAAAAACATTAAAGAAATTCGAAATATTGGGAAGAGACTGACAACACAATAGCCAGGGCCAGTGCTAGGGTGTTCAGCACCCCCTTGCAAATTTTTAATTTGTATCCTCATGTTTAACAGGATGTGACTGTCCAACAATATAGTTTCCATATAAGCATCCTAAAACTAATGTTCAGAGCATGTAAGTGGCCATTTTTCTGTCCATGTGAGGGGTGTGGCATTGATAAAGGCGATCATAACATAGGTGTGGAAAAATCTTCATTATTATTAATTATTACTTTTGATGAAATGATCTTGCAAAAAATGCATCCCTCCCTCAAATAACTTATTGGAACACTTTTGTCTATTGAGAAATACACCACTGGTTATAATTATCATATCAAATACAGTATATACTGCACCAAAGTCAGTACATTTAACCTATTATATGAGTAATGTAGTCTAAAGTAACCATGCCTTGACTGTATATTGTTTCTAAGGCATTAAATAACAAATAGTGACATCTGGTGGTTATTGTTACATATATTTATTGTTTTATTTTCATTTTTATCATTAGACTTTACACAATATTTTAAAATATTTTGGTAAAATATATTAAATACAAGTCTCAAGGATTAATATATACACAGCTGTTCTGAATATAGTATCACAGATCATCAATTGTATAGTATGCCCAAGTATCGCAGGATTTGTGGTGTAATACTTTTATAATTCAATTATTTTCCATTTATATGGCAAATATTCCTACATAAATCATGTATATTTTGTTCCAGTCAAGGAAATTAAAGCTCCCCCTTTTCGCCTTTTGCATGGTTATTTTTTTTTATACAAACCTTGTCTTTTATGGTTTATTTCNNATTTCNTATTTTAACATATTATTTCACAATAATAAAATTATGTATGAATCTTACATGCATACGTAACACATATGGTAATATAATAGAAGGGATAGAAAGACAGTCTCTTTTAATATGAAATATATTACTATGATAGATCTAGTTATCAATATGAAATAGTTTATTTTTTATTTACTATTGCAATATCAATTTCTTGCAGGTCTGGTATATGTAGGTACCTTTTAATATTTTTTATCACAATTTCTGATTCCAGCTTAAATGACAGTGGGCATTGGCAGGGTTAAACCAGGCAGGGCTTAAGATCCAGAGACTTGATCCATGCTCGGAGATGCAGACAGCTGAAACAGTAAAGTACGCTCTAATTATTTTCATGCCAATGGAATTNCATCCAGTCCTTCCTCAGTCTTTTAAAGGATTAATTTGAGGTGTCAGAGAAATCTGTTCCATGACAGCACATGACTAAGGCTGACAAAGAAGGGGACTTCTGATGAACATGAACGTGTGGGCTCCTTTTCTTATTGTACTCTCTAATGTTTGTTCATTCAACTCTGGTGAGTGCATCTTAAGCATTGTACTTCATTTCCTTATATTGGATTAGGTATAATTGTGCATGTTCAGTTTACCTTAAAATCTAGAAAGACCTAAGGTCATAATGATTACCTTATCCAAAGTATAGTATGTGTTTAAAAAGTGTTTGTATTGCGGAGAACATAACAAAAATGTAAGATAAAGATAGAAAATATACAGGTTACATCAGAACTGATAAATGCAGTTAATGGAGTATAACAATAATACAAATGTAAATGAAATCTTCAAATGAAGCTTGCTGAACTGATTTTGCATTGCAAATTCTTGTATGGAACAAAGTGCATGTCACGTTCTGCTTTTATGTATGTAGTAAATAATGGCCTATATTTAGTATATATGTAAGATATATTACTCACAGCTAAAAGATGAATGCCTCTGATGGCATGTTTATGCCTGGTTACGGCTTGCAAGTGACCTAACAATTCAGATGCTGAAAACATAGTATTTGGTCTATACAAATTCAGAATAGTGNAACTCAAAAATTAGTTTAAAATAGAGAGACCATTTGCTTTATAATAACGATTTTCTGTGTTTTTGAAAAAAAAAACAACTTTATAATAAATGAAATGTGATTATGATGAAAGTCATTCCCTATTTACACATTTAAAATTGGAAGTGCAATAATCAAGTTGTCTTCATTTTATTTCTTCATTTCTTCAAATTAGATTATTTTTTCATATTTATATTAACATTATATCATGGAAAATGATACATTTTTTTAAGGGTTTTAAGGGGCTAAATTGTTAATTTACCTGTTTTCCTGGTGTATCTTTAGAGCTGGATATGTCTGGTTTTGTGTATAATATNTACAATTCTATCCTGCATACACTTGAGTTATATTTGTGTATTTTGGCATAATTTAACTGCCTTCTTCCTATGCCTTATGAGNAAAACAAAATAGGTCACAGAAGAGCAGGTCCCAGTAACCAGCGATGGATTACTCCATGGTAATTATGGTGGTTTAAGTGGTGGTGNGAGTGGGGGAAGAGGGGGTAAGTTTCAAAGCAGGTACTGGGCATAATGCCTGGTTAGTTTCATGGGGACCCTATAATCCTTTAAGTCCCTGCATGAAACATTGNATATTTGGCAGGAGTTCAGGCATTGTTGCATTAATATGAATTTCCAGCAGCATTAATAACTTCATGCTTCAAATGATAGCACTTACCTCTATTAGATTAATAAGATTTATATAGCTTTATCATGTGAATTTTTAGTGGAAAAATTAGATGTTGTTGGTTGTTTGGTTTGTTAGTATTTTGCATAAATAGTTTATTTATTTGAAGTTTTATTTGGTCTATATTTTAATTAATCCCTACTAATTAGATTTTGCACATATATTACAGACACAGATACTGTAGAAAAAAATCTTAGTAAACCTTTTACTATATACAGCATTATATATGCATTATGTGTTACATTATTATACTATCAGCACTACCACAAATTACAGAATGCAGCTCAGCTATGCTAGTGAGAACATGCCAGGGCGCCGCCCTCTACCCACTCAACACAAGGATGGTTGGCATCATCTGGGAGTAGAGAGCCTAAAATGCCCACAGTGTACTGGATTCAGCTTTACGTACTATCGACTTACTCACAAGTGGGTAAAACCATGTTGAATTGCAGGGGAGGTAAAATGAATGTCAGTGTTTGCATGCAGGGAAAATACTTTATTTTTGCATTTTGCACACAAATACTGACCAGCGTTACTGTTACACTGTTATTAGACTTGGACTGGAAACATCATCCCTCAACCTTAATAATGTTTGCAACAGATAAAATTTAACTCTCCTGCAATTTAACATGGTTTTGCCCACTCGTGAGTAAGGCATGCATAAGTCAATAGTACGTAAGGTCTCGATCTGGTCACTAACACACAAAAGTAAGTAGAATTTTCTCCAAAGTGCAGATGATTTGCAGAAGATTACATTTTTTATATATGAAATCTTGCTACCAGCTATACCTTGTAAGATACTAAATAGGTTTTCTGGAGTGTGTTTGTGTAATAATGATGATGAATGATCTGGTACTAGACATTATTTTCTATGCTACGTTAAAGTATAAAGCCTAGGCTGTTTGTGCTACCAACAANAACAAGTTTCATACCATACCCAGGCCTGTAATACTTAATATAGGGTATATGGCGTTCTGGACTGAATCCAGACATCCATATATATTGTTCCCATAACCTAGAGTGCAATGGAGATCCAAAACTGCTGTTTACAGTTATCTGNGCATGTTAGGAGACCACTACACACACACAGACTTATACCGTGTTCACATTGCCTGCGGTCAAAAAGCCGCAGGGAGAGCCGTTGTTTAAAACGAAATCGGCGACTTACAGCAGAAAGTCTTCCAGGAAACGCTGGCTTTACAGTGAAGCCGGCGTCCTTTGTGTAGAGGAGGTCACCTAAAAAGACTGATTGTAATGATCACATGTCTTTTTAGGCCAATCACCCCCCTCATACGCGCTGCGCGTTCAGTTTGCCTTAAGAAAGCCGGCGAGCCGGCGAAAAAACTTCTTTTTCGGCGGCTCTGGAAGCCGCGATCCTCAGGTGCCGTTTTGAAAAGGCAACGTTCAGATTGCCTTCAAACAGCGCCTTTTACACTAGAGCCGTTGTTTTCGCTGAAAACGACGACTTTATTAGGCAATCTGAACGGGGTATAAGGTACTAAATACCTTAAGAAATCTATACCTTCTTCACTAAAAGAGTGATGGATGTAGTTTGGATAGTATATGATGGTNGAAACCAGCCCTTACATGAATACAAACTCTACACATCCCATATTGTCATGCTCTCCTGTTGAAAACTTTTCTTTTCCAGAAATCAGGATCAGACCCTTAATAGAAGTACATTATATGTGCACTCTTATTAACAGATCTACNTATGCTCCCATAAAAAGCTATTATAGGAGAATTTCAATACCTATTCTTTGGACATATGGGCCCTTATTNACTATACTGCTGGAATGAAAAAGTAGAGATAAGACTGAGCTGACATTCTCCAACATGTTAAATGAAACTGAAAGCTAGAATCTGATTGGTTGCTATGGATGATGTTTTCATTCCTGCAGTTTAGTGAATAAGGGCCATGTTATATGNCCCTATTGCAGAGCTTATTTGGTGCTAAAAAAAA
>JABWIB010008851.1:6162-23920 GCA_016617825.1 Platyplectrum ornatum | reverse complement strand
GTTTAGCAGCAATTGAAATTGTCTCAAAGGAGATACCACTGTTTAATTAATTATTATGTAATGATCACTCCAATTGAAAATGCTAGTGCGTAAATCAGTTTATTGCACAATATAAATATATATTTAAAACAATAATTATTTAACTCAAAGTGTCACTGCTTATCAATTATTATACAATATAGATGTATATTTTCCAGCAGCAATTATTTAACTCAAAGTGTCAGTGCTCACAATGTATCGGCCATTGGGACAGGAAAGTGCTGGTATACAATCTCTATTAGTACTAAAGTGCCAGTGCTAAACTATTATAAGTGCTAATAGGAGGATCAGATAGGATACTAATTACTGAATATGTCACCGATTCCCTATTAGTGATGATAACATCAAGAAATAAGAGAGTAAAAGTATCCATAATAAAAAGAATTCAAGTAAATGTTAGTAATAATCAGACTAGCGCCATTGGCCTAGTCTGCCCCAGTGAGCGCCACTGCCTTAGTGTGTTTTTATTTGACATGATTACTTTAGCTATGATTAATATTAGAGTAAGAGGATGATTATTATATTTATTAATGTAGACAGATGTCACGGTGCATAATATGAATGAGTTCAGTAAAATATTTCTATTGCTCAACACGTCTCATCATGTACATACAGGGCTTCTGAAGCTCACTGTTAAAGGTATTTAATAAGACTCCCTTTTACATATGTCCCTTTAAAGTTATTTATTTCAACAAAACATTTTCAGTAGTCCACTAATAATGTGACTTTCACACTTGTAACAACATCTGGCATGTTCATGTAAAACAATAGTGTTTATATTACAGTATGGTTACAATTGTATTGAGAACCATGAGAGGCAAATAAAAAAAACTGAATCATCATTTTTGACTGAACTATATGTGAAATCATTGAAAATNTCAGAGGGGACAAACAATGGAACTCTGCCCTCTGATAATTCCAAGGTCCATACCCTGCCATACCCTGCCTTGCCATTGCTATTCTCCTAAAACAGCAGTCAGGCCACACATGTATGCATATGCACCATCTCGGAATCATTCTGGTCCTTAAGAGGCGTACCGGGCTGGGGTAGTTACGCAGGTGAATAACTATATTGTTTACAAAACCAGTTCTCAAAATGCTGCTAGGAATGTTTACAGTAAAATTTGGGCAGATTTACTAGCACCAACATAGAAAGTATGGTAAAGGTAAGATTCTATAAGGAAAGAAAAACTACAAAGGTGATATTGATTCATCATTATTAACATGACATTTATTAGAAAGAAACTGTACCAAGAATATACATACTGTGTGTGTGTATGTGTGTGTGTGTATATATATATATATATATATATATATATATACACACACACACACACACACACACACACACACACACACATTCAGAATATTTAACTTTGGGGTGGCTAGTCCGATTAATTGTGGCAGACCCACTACAGTAGTCTCGAAATCTCGCATTTTAAACATTATTGCTTTTATTTCTGTTAGCCATTAAAAGGTATAATATTTGCAAGATTTTCCTCATTGAATAACAACAAAATTCATTTACTTCAAACAGGCATTATTGAATAGCGACTGATTTTTTCAAATTTATTTGTAAGTGGGTGCCTTATAAACATGTCTCAAAGCACCCACATGGCACACCTCTCAGCAATCATTCATATGCCCCATAAACATTGAAACGTGAAAACAAGTATCGGGAGAGAGAGGAGCGGAGACAGCTGCTATTAATTGAACAGTATGGTGTTATCCTGTATCGTGGCAAAGGCAACTTTGAAAAAGCTGTACAGCGAAACACGTGTAACTATCTATTTCTATTAGGCTCCAAAAGTAAAATAGTATATAGTAAAATAAGAACAAGATCACAATGTTCAGAGGGTCTGATACCTCCCACAATATGGCTGCAGCAAACACAGATAGGGAATCACCTACAGCGGGTGCCTTGACACTGAGAAGGTGATCTTAACCCATTATATATATATATAAAATGCTACATGACATATGTCAAGGAACACTGGACTTTATTTCTTGCAGTGGACATATTTTATCCTTGGCTGTACCCCTTCCATTTATATATATATATACACTTGTACGCATGTCATGCATTCAAATAGAACAACAGCTTGTGTCTCATTGTTACGAATACCAAAAAAAGGTTATAGTCGCGTTGGAGTGGACTGTGGCCTAAAAGACTATAAGTTAGAACTACAAACTTACTGTTGTGGCTACAAGTATATACTCAGCTTGTTCCTTGTTACAGCTGCTAGGAAATCAGGGGATGCATTTCATATGTGATACTAGAGATATAAAGTGTCTGACTTCCTTTTCTGGCAGCTACTCTTAAAACGTGTGCATCTCACTACTGATTCACCTTTAAACTCTGCATGATACATTGTTTTGTCTGCTAGCACCACTGAAGTAGCCTGCTTCACATTGACGGCTCACAACACTATATTTCTATGCCAGGATGTGGTCTATTATNAAATGCTCTCTTTTGTGTAGCTTAGTACAGAGTATACATTCTTCTTGTTTGTAGGACACCGACTAAAGGATCAGTAAGCACAATGTTAACATACACCTTTATAAATATTTAATAGACTGGTATTGCAGAATTGTGTGAACCTTATTTATTTGGTATTGCGGGTGGTTTTCTACTAAATATCAGGTTTTATGGATGTGTGAATGTGTGTGTGTGTGAAAAAAACCCAAAAAACATTGATCTAGTGAATGATTGCATGAAATTAACTCCCCTACAGTTGTATGAAGGCTAGATAGTAATCAGGATACTTGCCATGACTGGTAAAGCAACTTATATAAAACATTTATAGCAAAATGGTTACTTGCCATAAGAGCCATTCAAAAGATACAATCACTAGTTGTTCGCATCCCTTCCTAGGACACCTAGAGACCATTATATGTACAGTATATGTCTATTTCATTGCTTGACATCTTACTGTAAGATGCCAGGGACATACATTACATTATTTCTGACTGATGGGTGATCANATTCAATTTCAATGACATTAGGCAAATGAAAAATACAAATAAAAAATGCTATAATACAGCAACAGTTATATCTATAATCAAACAACAAATACATTGTATATTATTGTTTGAATTCCTACTGAACATTTTGATAAACGGCTGGGGAGGCATTCTTTGAGGAAGAGAAGTATTGGATCATGAGGGAATGCAATGAATATTTCAGGTTTAGAGGAATCAGTAGATACATGGAACAGTCTGCCATCAAAGGTGATACAGAGTAAAACATATTTTACATAGCCATATTTGTGTTTTAAAATGTTTTATAAGTGGCAAAAGTCCACTGATCTCTTAATTACTTCAAGCCAACAATTAAGTCATTGTACAGGCACGTGTACCCAATATAATGTATAGTCACCTTTGGGATGTTGGCGTGTGACATTGATGATCTAGTACACACAATGGGAANGATAATTTATATAAATAAATATGGCCCTCCAGGATTCCATCTGGCATGTCACTCAGTGTAATACACTACAAAGTACAAAGAGTAGTATCTGATAAATTAGCAATTTCCAGCGCCATACACATAAACAGTAAGACCAGATGAACTCTAGTGTTTTGCTGTTTTGTTTTACCAAAGCAGCAGTCAATTTAGATTAAAAGTAAATCATGTACAGTGTTTTCTTTTTCGTCTGGAAAACAAGGCCGGCTCCCTTGCCTTTGCTGTTTTCATGACAGCATGTTTTGTGTTGTTGAATGTTCTGACCTACGTGGAATAAGAATCGCTACTTCTATAGTTACAGATTCATTAGAAAACTCAGCTTGAAGCTGGCGGAGGAGAGATCTCAAAGATAACCATCACATCCCTTTAAATAAAAAAGGCTCACTAGGTTCCACTAATAAAAGGAAAACAAATTACCATGCATTTCAAAATTGTTAGATACAGACATAATAACTCGGCACGGAAAACAAATGTACTTGCATTTGAAGCCCCTATTGGTGTCATGGAGCTATCATCTTTGTAATAAGCACACAGCAATAACAGTGGTTTAAGGAACACAGTGGGAATTAGCATTGACTAGCTAACATTTTGTTAAACTGGTTTTTAATGGCATGCTTTCTACTACACAAAATGAAATTGATTTCAAAAGGGCAATTATGTTTAAATGCAATATTAAAACAAAACTTGTGAAATATCTCATTATTCTACTATCACTTGTATGGTAAATCATAAACTGCAGATAATGCTACAAAATGTAACATTATTCGTTCCCAGGCTTTTCAGCATTAGGACAAAATACCACTTTTTAGAATGTAAAGCTGGGGGTGGGGATCGGACACTGTAGGGGGGTGACTTAAAAATGCATTTGGGGGTCATAGTAGAGGGATGAATTTCAGATTGTAATGTTGTTCATATAGAGCAGCAGTGGATCTTGGGTAATAAATACAATGTATTTTTGGGTGGATATTTAACAAGGTCACCAAAGCCATTTGCCTGAAGCCAGTGGAAATTATTTGTTTTGGCAGAATGTAATTTCGTTTGTGTAAATGAAAATGTCATCAACACACAGTTCATTCTGCTGCACATGTTTCTAAATAACCATTATGCGCACCTGTAATATTTAGATAAAATGACAATATTGGGAGCATTATCAAGAANNAGCTGTCAGGGCCATAGTAAATGATTTTTCAGGACCAGATCCAGACTTAACAACTAAAGCCCAGATTCAGATTTANACTCTCATGACTTAAGCTAGGTACACACGGTGAGATAAATTGTTCCAATCAAAAGATTTTTTAGGAGTGGGCAAAACCATGATGAATTGAAGGGGAGGTAAAATGAATTAATTGCAATCAGTCTTAGAGTTGAGAGATGATGTTTCCAGCACAAGTGTAATAACAGTGTAACAGTAACGCTGGTCAGTATCTGTTTGCAACATGCAACAATAAAGTATTCTCCCTGCATGCAAACACTGACATTCATTTTACCCCCCCCTGCAATTCAACATGGTTTTACCCATGAGTGTAAGTTATGAGAGTGTAAATCTGAATCTGGCCCTAAGAAACTTACAAGTGTAAAGTTCCAAATGGGTAAAACCATGTTGAATTGCAGGGGAGGTAAAATGAATTTTATTCTTTGAATAGAGAGAGAGAGAGTACTTTATTTTATTGACCAGATTTACTGTTATGATGTTATTAGACTTGGGCTAGGAAACATCATCTCTCAACTAGTTGCAAATACCATTTGTAATGAAATGAAATTTACCTCCCCTGCAATTCAACAGGGTTATGTCCACTTGTAAGTTTATGTGTATAAGTTCAATAGTATGTAAGTTTGGATTCAGTCCAGTGTGGATTTACACAACCTATTGTAGGTCTCTTAGCATTGCATTTCATAGAAACATACATTTTGCTTTCCCTTATTCTATCAATAAGTGCAATAAAGATGTTGCTATAACTACCACTACNCTGGCTTTCAGATGTTTGAATGGGGGTAAAGTCCTTGATGACTTATATTATCCGTACTATCCACAATTGGGAATGCACTACAAAAGGTATCCCAGAATTTTCTCTTGTCTTTCTGAAATAATGTAACTCATCTCAAGACATTTTCTGCTGTGGCAACATACACAGGACCAGATCTAGACTGCTATGTTTGGAGCCGCAGGTGTAGCTGAAGTGAAGATTCAATGCTGGATTCCTGAAAATGATTGATGCCATTCCAGGGAGGCAGAATAAATGTATCTGTACATGTAATGTTGAGGCTCTATATACTTACAAACTAAAAGTTCTTACTGCTGTTGGGCAGCAGTTCTTTTTTTTTTTTTAATTTTGAGAAAATGTATGAAAATGTGCTTTTATTTGAAGGTAACAATTATCACCTAGGCACAACAATAGGAACTGTGTTTAATTCAAGTGAAGCAAATTTCCACATGGATCTAATTTAAAAACATTTCATTTCAAATGGTCATTTGGGGGCAAGTCTGGTCAATTTTGGCAAATATCTATATAAAATCTGTTCTGTGTTTGGTGGGGAATCATCTTCTGTTGACCAATATNAAATCATCATCAACAATTCTGACTTGAGACTTACANATATTGAACAGGACGCACAGNGTTACTTAAGGNAGGGGTATAGCAGTGTGAGTNCAGCCAACCCTGTCTGGGAGATGGGAGTAGCAAGTTCAATACTCTCTCCTGCTTGCATGCACCGGTCTCTGCCAAGCTACAGAAAGGTGGCTTAATAGCATTTAAAGCCAATTGTATTGATAAATGTAAAGGTCTGTTTTCCAAAGCATTTTTGATTCGTTACAAATGAATTAAAAATGTAGAAAATAAAAAATAAACGTGAAATTTATGAAACATAAATAAGAATCATCATTTTTACCACCCGATTAATTTGTAATATTGTAAGAACAAAAACTAAAGTTATTACTATACCTTCTTTTTCTGGAGTAAGTCTCTGCCTTAAAATATAGTTTACAATGGAACTCAAACATGTATAGCACTGTTGACCTGCAGTATTCCAATTCATACAGCTCAATACTGCAATAGCTTCGTCTACTTCTTCATAGCGGAGGTACTGCGAGATGATCTCAACGGGGCCCAATTGTCCTCTGGATACTGCACCTTTAAGCACAAGAGCACAGTTTAGGTTACTCCTCANAACATCAATAACTTTGCTATATTTTGGTCTCTATGCATTATCTGGATGAATAGTCAGTAAAACTGCTCATTCAAACATTTTTGCCCTCAGAACTTTGAATGTAAAACATACAAATCAGTAAGCGTACATCTATCTAGCAGGGTCATNTCTAATTAGATTAATTGGTTGCTCTTTCTACTAGCCTACACGTCATTGAAGTTTTTTTATTTTTTGGCCCTCTGTGTCTCTGTACTACCTCTGTGCAAACGTTCAATAAATGCATTTCCAAAAAAAATTAAATAACAGCAAAAAACTGGCTCCAGACTTAATAGACAATGAAAGCGGAGCTCTGACAAGCAGCAGAGCGCTGACAGAAATGGATGTATGCTATACTAATTTTGTATATGTATACGTATATTTAAACACCTCTTTTCAGAGGGTGTGGAGATGCACTTAAGTTTTTTCTTTTTTACATGGGAAATTAGAAGGTAAATATCCAGGGTCCTCAAGTCCTCAAGTACTATCCATACAAGATGTAGGAGTGGGCAGTGGTAGGAGTTACAACCACAGGAGTAGCGGAGCAGGATACAACACTTGGCCTGACATTTTGGAAGGTGCTGCAAGACTCATTCCTCATACGTCAGCATGTGTCCTGCCAATAAATATTACATACCCAGACAACAGCAAAACATATAAAAACAAGACTAGAAAAAAAAAACCACAGAACAAAAACACACATAACAATTAGTTGTAGGAGATGGAATTTGATTTGTTATAGAGAAACGTTGAATGTTGAGCTACAGTTAATCCATAAAGCAACAATTTGTTCTACATAAAATGGTATTACAAATGACATAACATTTGTCTAATATCTGGAGACGGTTTTAGATGCAGTTTAGTTGTTCATGGTTCTTGCTCTCGTTGGCAAAGGCTAGAATCACAAGGTTTGTAAAATAATAAGGAAGGGATTTATTATTTATCAGCAGATGCATCCCCAGAAGTCAATTGATCTCATTAAGAAGGAGAGTCTGGTCAGAACACTGCTTAACCTTATTACAGTAAGACAGAGGAGAGAGTAACCAAAAATCAGTAACGATCCTATCTAAGTATATTGTGACTGAAATAATGAATTGAAGGGGAGAAACTGCAATCTTTCACTGTCAGGAAATTTAAATGCACACAATGAATTTTAAAACATGACAAATCTCAATGGTTGAGGTGAAACATATTTCCCACTTTAGATGCTTGACCTCTCTTGGATAGTACACTTCTTGGGAGAAAAAGGTGACAGGCAACTTGTAGCCTAATTGATTTAAGAACAGCGTCTAGGGATGCAGTCCAATTAAATTTACAAGACGGCAATTAGCTGGAAGGCCTCTAAATCCCTGCACTGTGAGGATTCTGGCCTAAGTGAGAACACAAATGTGCTGGAGATAGCAAAGTCAAGGACTCCTCTTTTGTTTTGCTTTAGCTTTTTATTTTTTTTTTATTATAAAAAACACTGGAGGTAAAAAAGAAACCATGCTAAAAAGATAAATCCATTTCTAAAACTATTAAAAAAGTGTAAATTAAGGAACATATCTGTGATTTTGTCTATAGAGGATGGGAAAATGGCAGATGATAAAAAGTATTCAAAAACATCTGGTTAAATTATATCAAGCGACAAGTTTGGCTCATAATCCTGCTAGAATAATAAGGTGACAAAATGGTCTGCCATCGCATATTACCCTTTCAGCTGATTACTCTACAAGTGACTAGCTCTATTTTAGCATTCAATACATCAGGATTCCATTCCACTTAAACTCCTTTCATCCCCATTCATCAAATGGGGAAAAATAATGTGCCCGATAGAGACCCGAACATACAAATAATTGCACAGAACCAGACCCAGACGAGTGTAAATGTCATGTCTATACCTCACATTAATAAAAGAGAAATTGCACAAACTATAATGACTGTAAAAACGTAATACCCTACACAGTGTGAACGTAGCTGAACTATACTTAGCAGTACTATGTGTGTATGGATGTGGTTTGCTGGTCCATACAGCCCTTTTCCAATAGGGCAGTTTCTGGCAGACAGCTATGACGCAGCTCCAGCAACACAAAAGGACTCCATGACTGATGAGGAATCGAATCCCTGTTGTTACCCCAACCCTTTCCCTGATTCTCACTCTTCTATCACCTTAACTGCTCCGCTTACAGCAGCCCCTCTTAACCCTCCCATTATTATGTGCCATTTGGTATTTGGCCCTATGTCAGGGCTCAAAGTGGGTATTTATAAGTAAATATAAGGAGGAGGAAGTAGCATTTATTGCAAAATTGTGGGTCTGAAGAAGAAGTGTCAGTATACCATACCGGTGTACACAATATACCATACAGGTGTACACCGGCCCACGTCAAGCACTGCCCTATATGATACTTACTTAATAAACTCCAAAAAGCAGAGCCTATTATAACTGTGAATATCCAGTAAGGTCATTAAATTAGGCTATTTACTCAAAATGTCTTACACTGTTACACTGTTTTACATAAATCTGTAGGATGGTCAGAGCATCATGTCATTTAGAAGTCAAATGTGTAAAGATATTTGATGGAGTGAATAATGGTTCAAGTGCCCGCCCTGCAAATATGCTCCGACATGTGTTAGAACACATCAGAGTTAATATAATAGGACAGACATAATGAGTAAGAGATTATAGGATGTCAGAGTGCAGGTCCTGTTGAGATGTCTTACTATTCTCAACTCAGTCATTATGGGATATTAAAGTATCATCAGCAGGGTCCTTTTACTATTTACTATAATTTGATTGAAATTGGACAAACTAAATGCGTTGTGCAAAACGTTATACTGAAGGGTGTAATTTATTATAAATGTAAAATCATTTTTACCACTGATGGCTCTTGTTTATAGGTAACAAGTTTGTAACCTTGAACTGGATACTGTACCTTGACCAGCGTTTACCATATTCCAATAGTTTTTATTTTCTGTGATATACTGCAACTAGTTATGGCTATAAAGATTTTATTTGACCATATTACTTAATATTAGAAGCATGGTTATTAAATGGCACACATTTCGCTTGTCAGAAATCTGTATTTTAAGCAAGACTTACTTTAGTAATATAAATTAATATTTCTGGAATTAATGTGTAATCAATTAAATTATCATCTTGCAGTTTAATAAAATTTAGAACTACTTTTTATTAGCAAAGAGTGAAATATACATAGAAGAATGTAAATTTAGTGAATGTAATGTAATGCAGTTACAGAAATTAAAGAAGTATAATAATGGTATAATCATCTCCTTTATTTTACATTTTCTATTATAAACTTGACTATATTATCTGAACTTCACATATCAAAATAAGAATGAATTATAGGTAAAAATATTAATATACACTTGTATTATGCTTTTACCATAATTAAAAATGTAAGTAAGCAAGTAAGTCAATAAGCAGAATGAAACACATGACATAAAAAGTAACATGAAAATGAACCTATGCTGGAGAGTCTGACGGAATGAAGCAAGGTCCTTGTTGTTCAAACATTTACCTCTCCATTTGGCTGTTTTATGTCTGCCATTATCACTGCCAATTTCTAGTACATCTGGCTATATTTCTATGTCTAATTCTCTGTTGGTTTAACGACTGTGAAATAACACTGAAAGGCTGGATCTGAAAGACGGGTGGGATTTGCAATTATGACAATCCTATAGCAGCCATCCTGACGTCTAAATATATTTTGTTGTACTGCAATTCATTGTTGTTACTAAAAACTATAATGGACCGACTGCATGTGCCAAGTGCCTCTTATCTGCTGTCACTATATGCTTCTATGTAATCATTAGGGTATAATAATATTAATGAATAGGAAGTATAAACATCCCATCTAAAACATGACTGTTTAAAAGCTCTCAGGGGCATATAAAATTGAGTGCCTAAAACAGAAAACCAATAGCAACCAATCAGTTACTAGCTATGATTTTGTGGAATGGACTAGTAGAATCCAGAATACAGCATGACTCGGGAATATTTGTTTAAATCTAGGAGCCAATCCAAAACTTTAGGGCTACTAAAGTAGGGAGATTGAAAAGTGGGGATGTTGCCCATAGCAACCAATTACCATTTAGCTTACATTCTGCAGTATGTAGAATGAAACAGAGCTTGAATACCCACATTTCAATCTCCCTGCTTGTTAAATTTAGGTCTAGGAGTACAGTTATCATGGCATACCGCCACCTCTTCTCCGCCAAGCCCTGCCCTATTGCACTACCCCACCCCTCTGGACAGGAGGGGGAGTTTCAGAACAAAATTGCTGCCTTGAAGGGGCAGGGGGTTATATGAGGGGACGTGGTTTAGGTAAAAATACCCACTTTGAACCCTGATGACATAAATATTTATTATTGTGCACATGTTGACCACAGAATGTGTGTGTGTGTGTGTGTGTGTGTGTGTGTGTGTGTGTATATATACATGATCACTCTTTTCAATGTTAAAGATTCATCCAGTATAAATAGTTTAGCCAACATAAATATAACAAGAATGCATTAATAATGTTTAAATTATAAGAGAAGAAAGATTTTTTGCAGCTTACCAAGTTTAAATTGAAGAACTCCTAATGGTCCACCATAAAATCTCACAAACAGGAGATTATGGATATCTGCTAGATCACTACTGTGTGACAAGGCACGTGGAAAGGTCCACTTCATGTCCACCAGACTGCTAGACATGACGAATTGCTTGCTGCACTGTAGGGTGGCCTTCGGAGCAATGTCTTCGGCAAGAAGTTGTAGTTTAACTGGTGACAGCGCCATATCAAATACCTGAAGTTCCCCTTGATTATTACCCACAACAAATATACATCCAGCTGGATGCCAACTAATGAATTCGGGTAACAGATCTGACTGGGCCAGAAGAGTAACTCTACGATGAGATTCATAGAGGATAACTGAAGAATCTTCACACCCGAGAACCAGTTTGTCTTCTGCAATGTTCCGGCCACAGCTTATTATCTTGGATGTTAGAGGGATTTTGGTGACCGATACACACTGTATTTTGTTCCTTGCACATTCATAAAGGCAGCTGTCAGTCATAGGCTCTTTTTCTGAATTCATGCAATGTTCTACAGTATACACCTGGTATGGCTGAGTGATACTGAAGCTAGCATCAAGCATATCGCCCTCTGTACGGATGTAGTTTAATACCTGGCAATAGAAGATGTAGCGTAAATTAAGAAACTAAGCAAACAAATCCTACATATTCTGTATTTCAATTATTACTAAGACTAGAAATGATAAATAAAATATGATGGTGTCATAAATAAGAATCTAAATAATATGTACATCACAAACAATTTGTGTATAACAATCACATACAAGAGCTACAATTACATTGAAATACATCAATACTGTTACACTTGACAATGACTGAAAGATTAAAGAGACTAATAACTGCTGTTCCATGATGTTACAGCTCCTGCTGGGGACATGCCAATTTACATTGTAAGAGAGAGAGAGGAATACTGTATTTCAGTTATAACACAGTAAAAGTAAGTTGTGGTAATATAGGAATAAGATTTTTAAGGCACAAAAGTACAGCAACAATTATATAATACATTTTCATCAACAGTACTAATCTGTAAACAATTCTTCATTGTAATTAAAGAAACAAAGATGTTAAGAAGCTGACAGGGAGGAGTGGATATATTAGAAATGTATAACAGTGGTCAGTGGAGATGCCAGAAATCACAAAGGACTCAATTTGTGGCAAAGTGTGTTAATCATTTTATTTTAATTACTTGTACCCAGGGATTATGCCACAGGATAAGGCTCACGTTGCAGAGAATTATGAATTACGCTGTGCTTTCAAATGGTAACAATGGTAACACACATTTTGTCTTTTGATTCAGGAAAACATTAGGGAATGTATTACACGGATTGTTATAAAGTAAATAAGTCATACAAGAGTCCAAAATGCCATCATTTATAAATGTAATGGCTGCAAAGCATTTTTTATGTTTTGAGTAGGGGGGTTGTTTGTTTCAACATTAATGCTTACTGAAACTTTCAAAATATAGGGGTACAAAAAAGAAAGAGGGGGGGGGCAATCAACAGCTAAGCATCAAAAATAGATTTGTTAACAGAGATCCAAAAATAGGAACAAAGAGGGGGCTTTGTTTTTAAATTGACATATCTTGTTCATATTAAAGACATAATTATACCTTACATTGCTTTACAATCCAGTACTATTGTAGTCCTTGTTTTCGTTTATTACTTTGATTTCTACTAAGCAGGAAGTTTGGAAAAGTGGGAATGTTNCNCACAGCAGCCAATCAGATTCAAGCTCTCATTCTCCAGTATGTCAAATGAAACCGAGGTCTTGAATCTGATGCTATGTTGATGTTGCTATGAACAACATCCCAACTTTTTCAATCTCCCTGCGCAGTGCATTTAGGCCATAGATTTAGAAGTTCAGATCATGTCCACAAGTATTTTAGAGAGGGACAGAGAAGTCCAATATCTCCAATTTATCTAAATGTGGAAGGGCCACGAGTCTGTATTTTTAGCCCAATTCTACAATAATGGTGTGTGTGGGCAGCTTACAACAAAAATATATAGCTGTAAAGTAACCTCAAGTAGTACATAAAACATACAGACTATTACACACTTTAGTGTGTAGTCAAATATCTGCATTGCTTTACATGAAAAGACTTTCATTAAAAGAACAGAACATTTTCTAAAACACAAACTGTAGTAACAGTAGTTGGATTATATGTTGCATAACATTTGATTTGTCTTCTCACCTCCAATTTGTTATTAGCGCAGCTTAAAAGGACCAAATTGACTTGGTCTTTGTCACTTGAAACGGGAGTCCAAGGCCAAATGTCATCGTCAGGTACAGGCCACCAACAAATCGCAAGATCCTGAACGCAATTTATTGCAAGAGATCGTTTTAGGTGCCTACCTTTTGGTCCTGGTATTTCAATATATGAAATCTAAAAAAAAAACAAAACGAAAAAAGAAATTCACATACCCATAATTATCCACAGTATATCTGTTCTTCTTCCCTATGCTGGGTAAACAAACCTATGCAATTATTGGGGCGATCATACGATTGCATACTATTTAAAACTATATTGAATAGGGACGTCAAATCGATCAATTATACGGATGGGGGACAGAATCACACAAGATAATGTATGACAATGTAATTACTATGTAAATCATACAGAGAAATAATAGTGTCATGCTGACATTTATGCAGGTAGGTCTTAANCTGGCCACGGAGTAGAACGATTATCATTCCAATTCTCAAATTATTGGAAATTGGGCAAAATTTCTTTCTAGTGTGTGGTGCTGATTTTTTTTTTCTTAAAGCTAATGATAATTGTTTAAGAGATGCCGCAAAAGATAATCTGATCTTTTGAAATTTCGATTGATTATTGTTTGAGGGGTCCAATATTTGGTAGTGTATGGGTACTTCAGGTAATTGTAAATGATTTTACAATGTTAGCTACATTGTATTTTTTAAGCAGAAAAATAGTTTTGTTTTCTGGAATTTTTTTAACCAAAATTATCTGTGGGGAAGATAACTGCCCAGCTTTACAAAATGTCCCCAACAAGTCCCACATTGCCAGGACAATATTTATCTATATTTATGGGATATTAAATGAAACTAAAGCAATTTAGAAAAAAAAAATANATTTCTCACAATGTCTCACAACTTTTAACATTTTTGTCTTGCAGCACTTTTCATGATTTGTTTTTGGAAGTTACAGTTTCAGCATTAACAGAAATATTGATTTCCATCCCTACAGCTGCTGAAACTGCGACATGGACTAAATGTTTGGCTGGCAGTCCCTTGGGCCATCAGAAAGAAAACAGCAGATCAGATTGGCCAGTGTCCAAAAAGAAACACTGTATGTATTAGCCAGATTATAAAAATAAAAAAAAAATCAATAAATGATATATATTTATTTATACACACACAGAAATACATATACAGATACATTATCAAAGCTGTAATATGGAAAAGATCAGATTGAGAATTCATAAAAAAGGATTTTGCATTTGAAATATTGATGTTTGTTCTGTTCCTGGGCTTTCGGTTGAACATCTGCATAGATGCACACACACAGGCGCTCCTGTCGTGGGAAGGGATGAGGATTAAGTTAAAAAGGAATTTACTTCAACGACTCCAATCAATACTAAAATGTAGAGTCATGGATGCCTGACAGCGGAGGCCTACATGAAGGATTTGAATCTGCTTGTTTTAAATGTCAAGCACAAAAATCAGACAGCAGCAGAGGCTACTGTTACAGACAGATCGGCGAACATTAAAAAATATATAAAGTTACACTATCTAAAACTAAGCTTTCGCCGCTTCCCTGTAAAATTAAAGACTACAGACAAATATCCACTTTGTAGGAAAATCTATTCTTTCTGCATAATGTTGATGAGATACAGCTTCATGCGTAAAAGTTTATGCAGCTCTTGAGAATTGTGCTTCTATTTCGCAGGAACGGATTTGCNGAATTTATTATTCAAAATATGTTATTTTTGAGCATGGTTATTTGAAAACATGAGCTGTGCACCATCTGCGTGACACATGCCAAGGCGATATAGATTGCACTGCATTACTGCTTAAGGAATTAAAGGAAGGTTGATAGCTTGAAAAAAAAAAAAAAAAGGAAAAACCCAAAACATATTTTGCCATTGCTGGTCAGCAATAATCGAACCACTTTCTAGGGATTAAACGCATGGCTAAGCCTACTGGACCAGACACTAGCAAAGGGCAGGGGGTCTTCTTATCAGAGAAATGCTTCTGGAGCCCGTCTCACTACAGGACAGATTGCTTTCATATTCCTGTCTGCAAGGCAACAAAGGATGGAAGTAATGCGATAATGCCAGAGTGCAATGGGTGTTAAAAACCCGTTGCATTTATGTATTGTATTTATTAAATAATCAGACTCATCCAAATTGTGATTTCGCCACTCAACCAATACCATTAAAATCAAGGTTAATGCTTAGATAATCCTAACAAAGTCTTGATAGGACAGATAAGAATTCTCATTTGCATGGCCACGCTGTTGCTGACCTTGTTTGCTAAATACAAAGGATGAGACAGCCAGCGTGAAACTTAACTACTGTGTGTTTTGCATGTAGCATTCTATGCACAGTCCACAAACTCCAGCATCAACCCTATCACTGTTGTAGAAGAGCCATGGAGACCGCATTCAGAGAAAGTACATAAAGTAACGCCATATTCAACCAGGAAGGTTCTATCACTACAGTGAGTGTGTGTGAATGCCAAAATGATTGCTTGAGTATTACATACTGGGATTAACAAATTGATTTAAGTAAAGTAGCCATTGCATGTTTATGCCTCTATCCATTTACTTTTTTTTCACTCATTCATTAAATATGTTTCAAGTACTTTTTTTAAATTACTAGAAGGAAACCTGCATACCACACGGTAAAGATGTTTTACAATCTGACTACCAATATTGTTCTTTGCTGTAATCTTCATGTAATCCTATTTAAGATAACATGTTTGGTGAAACTCATCCAGTGCTGCCTCTAGAGCTGAAAACGTGTTGGTGTTTTATACTGAGCCTGAAAATGAAAAGGGGGTGGAGCTGGTGGATTTATGTGGCGTACAGAAATACCCCACGCTATAATTGTGTAAGAAAGATTATCCTTGGTTATCTGTCAGAATATAATACAGAACAATAATCTGCCATTAGGGACCAAAATGAATTACTAAATAGCAATGATTTTATTATTATTAATAATAATTATTAATAATAATAATCTGACTTATCCGCCCTATAGGTCAAAAATATCAGCTGCTATATACCCCCTAGTAGTTCACGCTCTTAGGTAACAACCTTTGTTCCCACAACGTAAACAGAATGTGCTGTGCTTACTGTGCACAGCATGAAAATCAATAAATAGCTAAATAGCTTGAAGGAAGCCCCGAGAGACCCTAGGAAAGGTTAATACAGAGCCTCTCACCGCCACTCCTCTGCTCTGAGACCTAGCCCCCACCTCATAACAAGTCATTTGTGGACAGGTGGCTCGATCATTATGTATGGCAAGTGTCCCTATGACTTACTCACTCATGTATACACCTGTGCTCAAGCACGTACATTCTTATAACAGCATGTGTGCAGAGTGTCTGGGGAAGACGAAAGGATGATTATGATATATACAGTGAAGAACATTACTAGAAGGATAACGTCTTAATATAAACCTCGTCTCGTCTGATATACCAGCTCTAAAGTGGACAGACTCATAANCTCTGTATGGGAGCAGCTGGTAACCTGGTGCACTTCAGTTGCCACATTTGGCTACCCACAGTGGTCGAAGTGGAAATTTAGAAGCTGGGGTATGGACATTCAGAAGTGGCAGTATGAAAAAACTGAATATAATGGAAGTCAATGGAGATTTGTAGTATTTCAATTACATCAGTGGAAGAAGTGTCGGTATGACATACCCCCATATACCCCCCCACTTCGAGCCCTGGCTACACACGAAAAAAAAACCATAAGGCTAAACATTACCATTAATTTAGCATCAGTTTTAATGAGCCCTCTGAACAAATGGATGCCTATATAACAAACATTATAACAAAGTATAACAAACTAATCTGGAATCAGTGCTCAAAGAAGTGGATGACTACATAGCACCAAATGCTACCAATCACTGGTGTGTGGCATAAAAGTCTTGTGACTGGCCAACTTCCAGCCAGCATGGATGCCAAGATTCAGGGCCTCCATAAGGGGGGGGGGACAGCCGGGTCTATTGTCCTGGGCCCGGACAGAGCGGGGGGACTGGCAATACTTCCATACTGGTGTCTAAGTGAGACCCGGGCCTGGGTGAAAATTGTAAGGTTACAATGTCATANGGGGGGCCCAGGTCTTACAAATTTTGGNNGTCCCGGCACCAGCTATTCCTGGCGGTGGCCCTGTCAAGTATATCAGTACAGATTACATTATGCCACACTTGCAAATCATTTCCAATAGTGGTTGGCTATTATTCGCATATGGTGGTACGTGCAGCTTTTAATACATGTCCCTGAATGCATTGCTGCTGTTTAATATAAAT
>JABWIB010008844.1:0-18717 GCA_016617825.1 Platyplectrum ornatum | reverse complement strand
TTCGTACCTGTTCTCTCTGATGCGCTCCGTTTCTATTCCAACATGCCCTCTGTCACAGAGTTCATTTAGGCAGGAAGAGGAGGAGGTGGGGGACTGGCCTATGGTGGCACAGGACGTCAAGGACTTTCCAATGCACGACCCTTCTGTTTCCGAGGGCGCGCAGGAATCACGTGATTGCGCCTTTCCCTATTTGAACAAGCGTGGTCATCTTGGTGTAGCCGGTAATGAGGTCAATGAGGCTTAAAGCTAAAAGGCTTTATCCACCGAAATGCACTCTGTGTGACGTAGCTTTATCGGAGACAGACTCAACCTTAATGTGTGATGTCTGTACACGGGCACAGCAGCAGCTGCCCTCCCTGAGAATGGTGGAATGTCTCCAAATTTTGAAAACAGAGGAATATTCTTATTTGACCCATGTTTGTACAGAACTTCAGGACCTGATGTTCACAGAAGATAAACCAAAAGTCAAGACTTTCTTGATATCTCGAGTGCTCTACAATATCGTGGAAGAGGAACTGCTCTTCTGGAAAGGTCTGTATGAGATTATTACACAGTCATCGGGGAAAAGATCATCTTGGCTCCATCGAGGTAGACCAGACAGAAGACCCAGCACCAATAAATCGATCAGGGCAAAGGAATTTAAGAAGCTTGCACCTACAGGCCGGGTTTTCGAATAATGTAATTCGAACCCTAATAAATTCAAGGAAGCAATCCACTTCCTACACACAGGGCCAGGCCAGGTCTGCGGGCGCCCTAGGCAGACCTAGCACTGCGCCCCCTGCAAGTGAATGACTCACTGCGTGACGTCGTCACGTACTGCTGCGATATGACGCCATGCCACTTCAAAACCACCGCAGAGGGCGGAGGAGTGGTCCCGTCTGCCCTCCCGGTTTTGAATAAGCGTTTTTTTTAATAAATTTTTCTAACAATTTTTTTTTTCGCTGCCACCTAAACACACAGAAGGATCTGGTGTGCAGTGAACAACCAGGTATTCACAGAAATCTCTACTGTGTTGAACTTTCTGCAAAGAGATTTGGAACAGTGGTTAGCCTCCAGTACTCTTAGGGTGCAAGTGTTAGCGATTAGCGCTATTATGGATACTAGTCTCACTGACAATATATAGGTTGTCGGATTCCTGCAGGCAGCAACCAAAGCTAAACTAGGCTTCAGGAACCCTCTGCCACCTTGGGGCCTGAATCTGGTACTGGATGTCCTCAGGGATTTTACCTTTTGAGTCTTTGTCGGAAATTTCGCTTCTCAATCTCTCCTGGAAAGTTTCCTTCCTGGTAGCAATAACTTCAGCCTGGAGAGTTTCTGAATTGCAGGCGCTTTGGGCAGAGGAACCATTTCTAAATTTCCTACTGGATAAGGTTGTGCTACGCACTTGCCTAAAGTCGTTTCTTAGTTCCACGTGAATCAGGAAATTGTCCTGCCTTTGCTGTGCCCTAATCCTAAGAATTCAAGTTGAGGCTCCATACCTTAGACCTAGTGAGAGCCCTTAAGATCTACCTAGATAGGACATCTAGCTTCAGAGAAACTAAACATTTGTTTGTTCTTATAACAGAAATGGGGAAATGGCATCCAAATCTACCATCGCAAGGTGGATAATATCCTGCATTACGGAAATCTACAAGGTTAAGGGTAAGTAACTACCTGAGGGCCTAAAGGCCCATTCTACCAGGGCGGTATTTACCTCCTGGGCGGAAAGCGAGTCGGCCTCTATACTTGAACTGCAATGCAAGGCGGCATGATGGTTATTGGTTCACACCTTTTGCCAAGCATTACAGACTGATGTTCAGTCCTCAGCTGACCCTAGATTCTAGTGCAGAGTCCTAATCGCAATCATCTAGCCAGGTCCCACCCTGTTTAATGCATTTCTTGTGGAGAATCCAGGCGTGTGCTGGCATGGCAGGAACAGGAAGCGTAACATACCTGTTAACAGTTTTCTGGGCTCCTCCATGACGGTACACTAGGTTTCCCACCCTGTTACTAACCTGTGAGTTTTTTCTAGCTCATGAAGTCTGAAGACACTGGAGGAAGGAGGCTGGGAACCTTTATAGGGCTGGTGTCTTCTGTGTTTCTTGTTCTGCTCCAGGGGAGGAGTATTACGCAGGAGTGTGCTGTCATGGAGTAGTCTAGGTAACTGTATTAACAGGTATAATGTTACGCTTATGCACTTGCTGGTAAACCTGTTTCTCTCATGGACATCTGGGTGACACTGCGATCCTGGGTTGGTGATTTTGCTGTGGAGCTGGGCACTAGGGTTAATTAAAATACTGCTAGGAGCAACTCCTCCCCCCCCCCCTTATTATCAGTAGTGATTCCCTCCCCCCAGGGGGCTCTTTCTCTGAGAGTTTGAACCACCAGAACCAAGAACTTCCCGGTGCTGTTATTCACTGTGTTCACTGTATTTCCCCCTTTCTGACTGAAAAATTACTTCTAAATAAAAAAAAATACTAATAAAAAATGATAATTAATATATTTAATCTATCTTATTCACCTCTCTGGTTTACTTCCCTCGGTTGAGGGGATAGTATTCCTAGGGAACAGTCAGTGGTTTTGGTACCTGCAGGGTACTTCTTATTGAATTCTGTGGACCACAGTTGAGTCATTAACCCTCTTTTTTTTTCCTCATCCAGAAATGTCTGAGAGAGGTCAGGGTAGTAAATCTAAAGCTAGAGTAGACCATTCATTACGGTTTTACGTGTTCCAGATGTAAAACAAAGTTCCCTTCCAGACAGCAGGACCGCACTGACCTATGTGCAGAAACCACTTGGGCCTGGACTTGCTTATGATTCAGGATGTCATTGTCCCAGTTCTGTTGGTTCAGAGGACACAGGGTTTCTACTCCAGGGTTTCTATTTTCTTTGGTCAGAAAGTTGGAGGGCTCTTTCCATTCTGTTCTGAATCTCAGGGACTTGGATTTCTACCAAAACCAGACAGTTTCTGTAATGGTAGCTCTTTTCAGTACAGAATTGGGTCCTNGAGGGGGGGCGTGGCCTGAGTGCATGGTGGACGGCCGTGTTCCCGCTGCGCTTCGTACCTTTAGGGGTAATCTGAGGATCTTGCCCCTGCTGTCACCCGGACCCCTGCTGTGAAGATCCGTCTGCCGTGAGGGTCCAGGCTGCTGGTGTCGGCTCGCGGTCGGTGCAGCAGCTATATGAGCGCTCCCTGGTGCAGGTGGCTTGTCGCGAGGCAGCCACTTTCGGGTCTAGGCCCTCCATCTCCCGCTCCCTGCGGGTGCACTGCGTTCTTGTCCCAGACACCCCCGCTCCACTCCTTGTGCCGCTCCATGCTGCTGCTGCTGCCCGGCATACCCGGGTCCTCCCCTCCTGTGGCTGGCTTCCTTTGCTCACCCTCGGGCAGGTGCAGAGACTGTGCTGCAGAGGCTTGCCGGCGGTGACGTCATCCTTCCTGCCGGAGCTCCATACTTCAGCCAGCTCATCTGCCTGTAACCTGCTGACCCTGCTGTGGCTTCTGGCTGATTGTGGCTGCTCCTGAACGCTGGTGCCTCACTCCCTGTGCTGCTATCCAGGTTGGGTTCTGCCTTCCTACATCCCCCTGTCCTGCAGTGTCAGCACCCTAGCTGCCCTCACAGGACCCTGCCTGCCTTCCTGCCTGCAACCCCTGCCTCTATCTTCTACACCCTGGGGCATCAAAGTGGGGTAAGCTGACCACTGGCCTAGTGTCTTCAGTGGGCTCCTCTCCGTGCACCTCCTGTTTTTCTGCTGCCAGTCTCTCTCTGTTACTGGCGAGCGCTGTCCGTCACCGTGTCCCGGATGTGCTGCATACTATATCAATCACTCCTGGCTACTTTATTTGCCCTCACCATTGCATTCCCCTGATGTAACCGGCAACCAGGCCATGTGGACCCCCGGCCCTCCACACTATGCTGCTTTGCTACTACTGATTATTTTAACTGCCTCACCACTCCCATGAGGCTCCAACCTGGACAGCAGATCTCAGGCTGACCTATGCTCCTACATCTGCTCTACGACTCCTCAGCCCCAGACTGCTCCTGCATCCCCCTCACTCTCTTCCTGTTCAGAAGACATGGAAGTGTCTCAGCCGGTTCTGGACTCTTCACCTGGTTCTGCTTTGGATCAGCTCAAATTGAAGGTGAGGGAAATCTTAGCACATGTGAAGGCGCTTCTGACCAAACAGGACTTAGCAGATATTGAACAACGCCTGCAGGACTCCATTCGCCAGGAGGTTACCGACCTTCAGCGTGATATGTCCCAAATGTCTACTAGGATTGACTATCTGGAAGATAATGCTTCAGCCTCTGCTGCCCATCTGGACTCTGTCCGGGATATTGTCAATCACCACACATCTGCCATCTCTATGCTCGCTAGCAGGCTTGATGATCTGGATAATCGGGGCCGGAGGAACAACCTGCGCATTAAAGGTCTATCTGAAGAAATACAGCCCTCACAGCTCATGGACGCTCTCAACAAAATCTTTGGAGAACTTTTGGGCCTGGATCCCAACGTTACCATCGAATTTGACAGCCCACCGTACCTTGCGACCCAAAGGTCTAGCTTCTGTCCAATGGAACCCGAGAATGGCCAGGACTTTCTTTATCAGTAACTGTATTTTTGGCACAGGAGCCTGTGTCCCTATTGCACCTTCTGATGCCTCTGTTAAACTGTTCCTCAGTATCCTTTTTCGCTGTGTTGTTGTTTTGTATTTTTGTATACTTATACACCTGTATGCTTTTGTTAATAATTTTACCTGTGGTTCACCTGCCTCATTGATGTGGTTATGTTTTGTATGTTTGTAGGTAGTGTTTACGGCTGCATGGGCCTGGGATGGAGCGAGCGCCCTGTTCAATCATTTTTATCACCCCTGTGAATGCCTAGATCAATCCGCTTTTTTGTTCCTTTTTTCCTATGTGCTGGCTATGGGGTATTTGGCCCTCGCTCCCTCCCAGACTATGTATTTTTTGTTTTTGTTTTGTTTTTCTTTACCTGTGTTTACCTGGTCCTCCATGTATGCAGAAGCGTTGTTTCTTCATGTTGTCTTTCTCATAATTTAGTGGCTCTTTTTTTGATACAATTTTGGATTTCTTGCTTTTGTGGAGTGCTTTAGTGGGGCCTTCCCTTGATCCGCTTACCATTTTTGCCCCCTCATTCCCATTTTTCTGGTAGCTCTGCTTCCTATAGATGCTAGCAGTGCCCCGGACGCGGTTGTGCCTTTACCCTACTTTCCCTTCGCTGTTCCTTTTACCATGCATCTGCTTTCCCCTGCTTTCCCTCCCTTCACTTTTTTCTTTTTCTTTCTATCTTACTTCCTTTGTCCTGTTCCTCGTAGACACTCTGTTTGGAATGCTTGGACAGCTGCCTGTGGTCCCTGGGTCGATCCTCTACGCCCTATATTTCTGCCTGGTTTTCCCTCCTCATGGCTGACTCTCTTAAAGTAATCTCCATTAATGCAAAGAGATTAAATGTACCTGAAAAGCGGTCCAAATTCTTGTACTCCTTGAGGCTGACCGTGGTCTTTGTGCAGGAGACCCATTTTAAGACTGGTACTTCCACCCCTAAACTTTCTAACTTTTACTACCCGCTTTGCTTTACTAGTAACAACCCTGAGGCTAAGTCTCTTTGAGTGGCTATACTCTTCTCTAAAAGACTGTCAGTTCAGGATGTTACTGTGCATAGACTTTACCAGGGTAGAGCCCTTGGGGTTACCTGTAAAATTCAGGGTCAACTGTTTACGTTTCTGAATATTTATGCTCCTAATCGGGGTCAGGTTAAGTTTTTTTTCAGATATAATGCAAAAGGCCTCTGATCTGCTCGAGGGCGTTGTGATTCTAGGCGGAGACCTAAATTGGACCCTGACACCACAGCTTGACTCTTCTTCTGGTCGATCCTGTCATCCGGAGAGAAAACATCGAGTGGTGCATAGGCTGTTTCATGACTTCCAACTATCTGATTCCTGGCGGTTACTTCACCCGACTGACAGGGATTATACCTTCTTTTCGTCACCACACAACACATACTTCCGTATAGATTATCTATTTATTAGCCACAGACACATGCACATGTTCAGGAAGGCTCGTATCGGGACTGTTACCTGGTCTGATCACGTCCCAGCTATGATTTACCTCTCCCTTGCACAGTCTAAGGCGAAAGCCTGGAACTGGCGCCTTAATGAATCTCTCCTTCAGGACCCAGTCACTAAAGCAACCATTGAAGAGGCCATTGCAGAATACTTTTCCTTGAATGCCTCCCCTGACATTTCTGCTTCTGTACTTTGGGAAGCGCATAAATGCGTTTTGCGGGGGCGGCTTATTCAGGTGGGATCACAGGTGAAGCGGCAACGTTGGGCTCAGAGAGATCGACTACTGGCTCAAATTGCTTACTTGGAGACTAAACATAAGGCTTCAATGTCTCCAGCTGTCCTGGCTGAACTCGCGGCGGCCCGCTTGTCCCTTAACGAGCTCCTTAACATTAAAATTAAATCTTCCTACCGGATCTGCCGTAACAAATTTTTCTGTTGGGGCAACAAGCCAGGTCGTATGTTGGCTACAGCTCTTAGGGCGCAGAGAGCCTCCTCCTTTATTGATTCCATCCGGGATAGTAACGGGTCCATTCGCCATCTTACTGAGGATATTGCTGTGGCTTTTCAATCTTGCTATTCTGCATTGTATCTCCATGAGCAGCATGTTCATGCTTATCTTGATGAGATAGGATTCCCTGCCTTGTCGGACGCCGACGCAGCTGAGCTAGAATGTCCCTTTACTTCCAGTGAACTCATGGAGGCAATTAAGTCCTCCCCATCTGGTAAGAGCCCAGGGCCTGATGGTTTCCCTATCTCTTACTACATAGAGACACATTGGTTCCCTTTCTACTTCAGGCTTTTAACTCTATCTCTGTTCATAATCCTTTTCCCATCCAAACCTTAGAAGCCCATATTACGGTTATTCCTAAGGAGGGCAAGGATCCGACTTCCTGTGATAGCTACAGACCCATTTCCTTACTAAATGTAGATCTTAAACAAAATTATTGGCAAACAGACTGAAAGCTTTCCTGCCTGACTTGATTCACTCGGACCAGGTGGGATTTGTGCCCGGCAGGGAAGCAAAGAATAACATCACAAAGGTAATTGATCTGGTTCATACAGCCACACAGTCGACCACTCCAACTATCCTTCTCTCGACTGATGCCGAAAAGACCTTCGTCAGGGTGGACTGGTCCTTCCTGTCGGGGGTCTTAGACCATCTTAACCTTTTGCCCAACATGTCGAGGCCGGATCCTTGCTCTTTATTCTTCCCCTTCTGCTAGAGCAAAAATGAATGGCTCTCTCTCAGATCCTGTTCTTATTCGTAATGGCACCAGACAGGGGTGCCCGTTGTCCCCTTTACTTTTTGTGCTCTGTATGGAGGCTCTTGCAAGGGCAATTAGGGGAAATCAGGACATTACTGGTCTAAGAGTGGGTTTGGCTGAATATAAACTGGCCCTTTTTGCAGATGACCTGTTAGCAGTCTTAAGTAATCCTGTTACTGCTCTCTACTGCCTTGTGAAAGAGTTTGACACCTTCGGCTCCTTGTCCAATTTGAAACTAAATTTTTCCAAATCGGAAGCACTGAATCGTACGGTTGGTCCCCAGGTATTGGAAGGCCTGAAAACAAAATTCTCCTTTCGATGGAGTCCATCTCACATCCGGTACCTGGGGGATACCCTTCCGGCCAACCTTGCTATGCTTTTCCCCCTAAATTTCTCGCCTCTCCTAACAACTCTTAAAACCGACCTTAAAAAATGGACAAGGGGCACATTCTCTTGGTTGGGGAGGATTAATATTTTAAAAATGAATTCCCTTCCGAAAATTTACTTGCTCCAGACCCTCCCTATTTCTATCCCCGTCTCCTGGTTCACAGAAGGTTGCAGAAGGTTGTCAGACGCTTCATTTGGATAGGTAAGAAGCCTAGATTAAAATTAGACATTCTTTGTAAACCTAAGTTCCTGCATGCTCAATAGTCTTGGAGTGGACTCTAAATATTTCTACCAAACAGTGGATAGCTATTGAAAGCCACTCCTTAGGGTTGCCGGTTCATTTATCCCCGTGGGTTCCACTCCCCCCTAAGATCTCCCATCCCACTATTTCTCCCACTCTGAACATAAGAGGCCTACCAACTTCTACACAGATATTACCAAGGGGTGTCTGGTTAGTGCTGGCGGTGTCAGGGCTCTGTTGGTTCCATTTATCACATATGGTGGACTTGTCCCCTATTTCGTAGTTTTTGGTCTTCGGTCATAGCGCTCTCGGAGCAGATCCAGAGGGAAAGGATTCCTGAGTCTCCCCTTTTCTGGTTGCTGAATTGGATGCCTTCCCCCACCTCAACCTATAAAGGATCACTCTTATTTCACCTTAATCAGGCAGCGAAGGCAGTAATTCCAATTACATGGCGTTCCCCGCATCCACCTACGATATCTGACTGGCTGACTAAAACTGACTTTTTCTGGACTATGGATGATATTCAGATCTTAGACGCTTCCTCCTATGACCGGTTTCGGGCCACCTGGACATTGTGGTTGGAATTCCAGACTTCTGACACTTATAAATCTCTTTTGGATTGAATCTGCTTGGTTCTCCTATTGCCCCNTCTGCTTGCCTCTGGGATCAGAATTTGGACTCTCCTAGGTACTGCAGCAATATTTAACCTCCATTTGTTGTATAAAGCTTTCCTCAGCAGTGTCTTCTTTTCTCTTCCCTTTTCCTCCTCTCTCCTTTTCTCCCCACAGTTTCTGGGCTTTTATTGTCTGTTTCCCCTCTGCTTCCCCTCCCTCCTTGTTTTCTACTGTAGTGTAGTGAGACTCCTCCATTACCTATTCTGGGATTGTATGGTTTTCATTCTACCTCAATTAATGTTCTTTACGATGTGCTGATGTCATTTATCTAGCGCTGTTGATCCCTTTCATGCTGTTATTGTACCTGTATTCTACATTTGTTAATGTAAATGTGTTTTCTCATGTACTATTTTGTACTGGATGTTTCTCTTCACTTTATATATTTCAATAAACATAGTTTACACAAAAGAATTGGGTCCTCGTCCCTATTAATGCCAGTCTAAAGGGTTTGCGAGCAGTCACTCTCCACCTTCATCTGCAGGTTCTGGCCCACAGAGGGAACAGGACTTTCTATCAACATATTGAAAGTCTGAGCAGTTTACTGAACTTTGTCTGCTCAAAGCCACCTAGCGGGTATTCAGTTGAGGATCCAGTTGGACAGTGCCACAGCGATGGCTTACATTATCAATCAAAGCAATACATCGAGTTCAGACAATGAAGACTGTAGGGATCTTCAGTGGGCAGACTGGCCTTCACAGCGATTCACATCCAGGTGTCAAAAACTGGGAGTCAGATTTTCTCAGCCGTCAGGAAATAGTTTCGGGAAAATGGTTGCTTAACCCAGAATTGTTTCTCCAGTTGACCCAGAGGTGGGGTCATCCAGATCTGACCTGATCTTGTCTCATTTTAACCAAAGGACCCCAGAGACTTCTCCTGGTCCAGGCATCCTCTGGCTAAGTTTCTGGATGCAATGTCAGGTGGTGCATCAGCCTAGTTTTTGCGTTTCCACCGGTCGCCATGATTCCCCTTGCTTTTAAAGAAGGCAACACAAGAAAAGTTTCCTTTCATTCTAGTGGCTCTGAACTGGCCAGGGAGGTCCTGGTTCGCAGGCATCCTAAGCCTTGCAGAGGGCCCTGGGTGGGCGCTTCCTCTTTGTCCCGACCTTCTGTCTCAGGGACCGTTTCTCTACCAGAACTCTCCTCAACTGTCTTTGACTGCGTGGCTCTTGAAACCCCGATTTTTAAGATCCAGCGGGTTTTTAGTGGATGTGATTTCCACTATGCTGAGGACAAACAAACAGGTTTTTGTCTGAGTGTCTCGCTGAATCTGGCATTCCCATATTGTCTTTTTGTAAGGGGAAGGGTTTTTCTGTCTTTCTAGGTTCCTGGACTTTCTCTAGGTGGGTTTATCTTCAGGCCTTCAATTATAGTCCCCCAGGGTGCAAGTGTTGGTTTTTTTTTTTACAAGGTGTTCTACAAAACCAGCCTTCCTTTGTTCCCCCGGTGGCCACATGAGATTTTACTTTGGTTCTATCGGCTCTCCAGGCTCCGATAGATCCTTGGTCATTGTGGATTTTAAATCTCTTGCTTGGAAATTTGCTTCCTATTGTCTACTTCCTGATCATTCATCATGATAGGGCTTTCAGCCCAAGGTCATTTACAACTCTCATATTAACTAAAAGATAGTCCTCCCTGCCTTTAATAGACTCTTTGAATTTCTTTGGAGAGTTCTGCTCCGGTCAGGTTATCTGGTTCCTTGCTAGTCCTAGATGGCTCTCGTCTGCGGGGATGGCCTGCTACCAATTAAAAGTTGGTTAGGTGGCTTCAGCTTACCGTTCTGCAGTCTTATAAGGGAGTGGTTCGTCAGGCTCCCCAGGGGACTTCGGCTCATTCCACTCGTCAGCGTATCCTGGGTAGTGTATAAGGGGGCTCCGTGCAAAAACTGACATCTATGCATGAAAGGATTCATTTGTGTTGTGCTTTCATGAACATAAATATGAAGTATTTTTACATTGTTTATCATAACTGGGGTTAGTTGGACATATTTCATAATGTAAGTGTTTTTATTTCATGCATATCTAGATATGTTCATGTGGACAAGTTGTTGTAGGTACCTGTCTTTTCCTATGAAGGTGCCCAATTGTTCTCTTCCATTGTTTTTTTTCATATATATTTTTTACATAAGTTTAATGAGTTTGTTTCAGTGGACCGTTTTCTTCCCTCTGAATATTTAGCAATTGGATTGGAGATGTGTGGTTATCCACAGCCACAGGGTCACAATATCTGTATTCTGACGGCTACTAAACCTCTTCCCTATCAACAGATAGCCATGTTGGTGATTGGGCAGTGCAATTCATCAGTACTGCATACTAAGCTAAGAGCCCCAGAATAACTTACTCTTTGCAAATATTTATTACTTATGCAAAAACATTTTTCAGTATACTGCATTTTACTTAAGATGGTGTTCTGTATTATTACTGGACGTTCTAATAGTTGTGCTTAAATAGTGTTTTCCTTCATTAAGTTTTTTCATTAAGTCTATTTTTTACTTTCAAAACTAATGGGACTATCAGTGGAGCTAAGATCACATTCATTGCAATTTAAATGTCTTTTTTTTTTTTTTTTTAGATTTCCAATGTGTGGTAAAATCTTTTGAAAAAATGCACCAATCTTGGGCAGAAGGAGATGTCATTTTGGATCAAGGTGAATCCAACCGAAAGCTACCACTGACTGCTCCCAAACGCAATCTATTTCAGAGACCTAAAATTGCTCGATATTCTCTTCCCAATCTTCCAGTGCAAACAGAAAAGACTCTGTGCCCTAAAAATTTCCTCTACCTACCCACACTATGTAATGCAATGTATAAGAAGGGAATTCCTGCAATGGAAATTGAATCAAGTATGTTGGAACAGAGGAATGTACTACATATTTCACATCAGATTAATAACAAAAATGATACATCAGTACCTGGAAGTTCCAGTAAAGGTCTTGAGTACAAAAGTTTCTTTGCTGCAGAGTGTGAGAGAATTTACAACCAGCTGAAGTTAAATGACATAAAACAAATGAATGTTGGTGATTTTTGTACCATTGAAACAGAGCTTCCTCCAGCTTTGTCCACTATGCATTCCATTTTATCTGTGCTGGATCCAGAAAACACTCAGATCATTGAAAAGTCTGCATTACGTGTCAGTCAGCTTGATCTAGAGAAAATGAATTTTAATTGCTCCATCCCAGAAAGTATAACTCCTTCACAGGCGGCTCCAGAAGATGTTCTTTGCAGTACCAACAGAACTGCACATGTTGAGAAAGAAACCATAGCCAACACTACACAAGACATTGCAATAATTCATGGGGAGCGATCTGTACAGGATGCCTTTCAGGAAACTGTGAATTTAAATAGTGAACAGTCTACAGCAGATACTACACACGACATTGAAACAACTCATGATAAAAGGCCTGTAGCAGATTCATTGGATGACGTTGTAGCAGTGTGTAATACAGCAGGTTACAGCGAGAAACCTGCAGTTCTGACCACACAGGAATGTAGATTAGTTTGTAGTGATATGTCTGTAGCAGATGCTACACATGACATTATTTTAGATGTGGAACCAACAACACAGCCTACAGGGAAAAGTGTTTTAATGCATAATATAGCAAACTCCACTCTTATTATTTCTACAGACACAAATCCAAGAGCCATAGGTGAAAGCCAACTTTATCTACAAGCTAATGATCCATGTAATGCTGAAAATGATCTAAACCAGACATGCTCTGGACCTGTTTTATCATGTAATAAACTGGTGACTGTAGGCACTTGTTTGGAAGATATCACATACATGCACCAAAGAGGTGATTCAGAAAACTATACACAAGATGTTCTGTCAACTGTTACTGAAGTGTTGAAATATCATTCTAAACCCTTCACATACGGTGAGATAAAGGCACACAATATTACACAGGACATTCAGATAAAGGATCATAAAGTAACCGCCACCAACACTTTTTGTAATGTAACAACAACTATAAGATACCATGATATGACAACAGATGGTCATGGTGAGAATAATCAAACCATTGAACCTGACAAAAAAGACAGTCAGGTGTGGCCAGTGGAACATGTGGACCTCTCGTCCCCAATTAAAGGACATAATTTCTATTCAAGGGATTCAATGTGTGATCTGAATCTGACTGATTTTTCTAATAGTCAAAATGTCCTATGTACCCCCTCATTAATTACATCTACGCCGCTCCCTGGTAGCAATAATGCTGTATTCGTTAAAAAGATGACTGGATACACTGTACAGCAGAAACCCCGCTTGTTGTTGAATAAAATCCCTAAACTAGAGAAAAACGTTTCCACACAGCACAAAAGGCTTGTACCTCCACTACCATTTCCAGTGCAATCCTCAATTGGTGATAACCATATAAAAAAGAGAATAAGTAAGGGTTTAATTCCTGGAAGTCATCCAAAACCATCAGAACAATCAACATTCCAGCCTGAATGTGGAAGTGGAATCTCTGTTCCCTGTACTATGCAAGGTTTTAACTCTGTCTTTAAAACGCCATTGATGGCTGTTACTTCTACAAAAGTTCATTCAGGGCCTGCCAAAACAAATATCCCCACTGTGGCCCGTAATATATCAAGAAAAAAAATAGACGATGTGCCACAATGGAGTTGTGCACCAGTTGGTAGTCTGCAGCAACAAGTCAGTGGCAGCTGCTTGAAGACTGATAAAAACCTCATATCTAAGGTTAGTATTTATGAATTGCTTACCCTTCTAGTTTATGCAACTATCTTCTATATTAGCAAAAATATATATTTGTTAAATACACTTGCTAACAGAGCTAGTTTATATATCCACCTGTGGCTTCTTCTATTGTGTTCTCTATGGAGCAATGCACAGGCCTTCTAATAGCTCCTACAAAAAAAAGACCCATTGCATGATGTATAATAAGTGACAGCCCTATTTTCAAAATAGATACAGCCGACAGCGTAGTGACTATGGCGAAAGTCATTTTTATGAATTCAGTAGTAAGCCGTAAGACATACTGTGACCATCAATAACACTGACTGCTCCCACAGCTACTGGCTCAAAAGATGGTTGTGTTGGGCTGCAGGGAATGGAGGGTTGGGGTTGGGCTGCAAATACATCTAAAATCCTATAGTTAGGCACAAGTACTAAAGTGGTGTTTCTGACCTATTTTTGAACTTGTTCCTGTAACAACTGTATTTGGTCAAATATAGCACAATTTGTAGTATGTTGAGCACTCCTGAGACTTTATTAGATTCCTCCTAATGTCAATAAAATGTGTATTTTGTGCACTTTCAGTTGTACCAAGACTGGCCAATCAAGAATGTTTAAAAACTAGTTCTAGCAAAGTATACTGAATGGATCATTACAGAGCATAAATACTGTATCTTTAGTTGTGATATGTAAATATTCATATTCATTTATACTACACTAAATAGTATTGCTCTCTTGTACAGGATGGACAAGTTGTGTCCAAGATACCTATGGTTTCTTTCATGCGACCATCTTCTCAATTGTGTACCCCCAAAACTGGAATATCTAGGCAGAAGGCGAAGAACATAGCAGGAGCTCAGAGTGCTGTTTGCAACTACAGAGTTTCTTCCTTACATGCTGTACCAATAGCTGGTAAGAACCTGCCAACTATGTTTCATACCAGTAAACCTATCAAATTGAGTTCTGGTTTTTGCCGGTCCATGGTTCTGTGTTCTTTGTGACCTTTCAATAAACATATTTAAAAAACCCATAATGTTAGGGCAATTCTGTTTTCTTTTAGAAGAGTTTCTAGCACCAGGACTTGTAAGACCTGATCAAACTTTTGTATTCTCGAATCAAGCAGCAGATTCTGAAAAAATCTCTTCAAAAACAAAGTCTCGCCTCCCAGGTAATGCCAAGAACAGAAATTCTTATTCTTTCCACTTGCCTTTTTATTGTCTACTATATATCACATATTTCCCCACTTTTTTATTTTTAATGTAATAGAAATATTATTTTAGCATGATGGTTTGAGTTTTAATCCTCATGCATTTTATTTTAATGGGCACCAATAATATAACTTCTTTTTTTCCATTTTCCTTTCAGGCTTACCAATAAGAAGACAACAAGGGACTCGCGTTAAACACAGTAACAGGGAACATAACTGAACATTAATAGGATTTATTTTGTATGAGGATTTACAGGTTCACTTTTGTTGCAGAGTGTTAAGCATCGATACAAGCAACCTCTGCTATGACCACACAAATAAGAGAATGCCCAGNCTGCTTTATGCATTTATCCGGTGCAGCAATAATTTAAGGTGTGTTGCAAATATTGGTATCTTTGTTTCATAATCCATATTTTCTGCAGCATAAGTGTATACCTATCTTTAAAGTTACACTTGGGTAAAATCATGTTGAATTTCAGGAGGAGGGGGGGACTTTCATCTGTTGCAAATGGCAAAAATATTAGAAATAAAGGTGATGTTTCTTAGCCAAAGTCTAAATAATAGTGTAATAACTGGTCAGTATCTGTATGCAATAAGCAAAGTATTCTACCTTTGTGTAAAGAATAGTATTCATTTCACTTTCNCTGAAATTCAACAAAGTTTTACCCGGGTTTAACTTTCCTCTCCTATTTTCTTAGTCTGAATCTGGTCCAAGGTCATTATGTTCAGATGGTTCTGTTCTATGATAGACCTTTCAGTTTCTCTATGTATATATCGGCCTATTATGCACTCCGCTTTCTGGCATATATCTCTATATGCTATACATCAGCTGCTAACCCTAAGAATTACTAAGGTTACGCAAATAGTTCACTTATTTATGTAGAAAAACCCTTCTGTGCTGTTATTTGTAATGTATTTTGAACTCCTAGTATAAAGTGCTGTGTAAACATATTCTAGGCATCGCATTATAGCTTTAGCCCATTTTTCTAGTCTATCACCAGTATAATAGATGTGTTCACATTCAGATTTTTCTCATTTAGCGGCTGATTTAGCGGTTTAATTGACATTGCACAGGTGTTTAGTCTTTGCTTTGTTTCTAGTCTTTTTAGTTGCCCATACTTGCTCATGCAGAAATCTGAAACATTTAGTTTCTTTACACCACACCACACAGNCTTCTAATTTATACTGCTAAGTGTGTGGGTTCTTTGTTGGAATATAAAAAGGTTTTCAAAGGAGAGCTATGCCAGTCTTTTGACTGCAGATATAACAACGCTAATGAGACATGTGCTTTTTGTACATAATAGTCATTTGATGTGTTCGGAATTTCAGTTCATGACAGTTTATATGAATAAACAGTTTTGTAACAGTTGCATTATTTTCAATGTGACCACTAGAGGGATGGTGTTCCGCTCTCCTCAAACCTTATCCTTTCAGTGCGAAGTAGTGTAGTAGCAACCAGGAAGCGGGAAAGCCCTGGGGACAGGAAGTACATAAATCAAAAGAAAAAAAAAGTGAATTTATCATAACGCTAGTAGGAAACTAAAATTATCTGGTATGCACGATAAAAAGACTGTGAGGAAAGACCTCTCCATATGGAAGTTTATTTGTTGTGGACTCAACCTAATGTTATACCTCCCCCCCCCCTTTACAAGGTTTGTAAGAAACACAGAATTAAGGATCCCCCTCCCTGTATTATATTTTTTAGAGGTTTTTGCATAGCAGCAGAAGGTGCTTACCTCAGCCACAGGCATTCTGTTTCCCAACGCCTAAAGTGTGCAGTTGGGGACAGCAACTCGCAGGCCGGCAGTGTGATCTTTGTGGCACCAATGCTCTGAGACACTTGCCTATATAGTTGAGGGTGGGCATGATGATGTGGAATTTATCTATGATGCCTACCTTGATTATGTTAGGCTGCATGAGCTGGGGCAGCAGTTNCACAGAGGACACTATGTTTAAATCTCTGGGTGGCTGATGTGCGGTCTAAGAACAAGCTACCCTTCCAGGGTTCTCTTTGGCCATAAACTGCATTAAATAATCTCAAGTCAACAGGATGTAAATCTTTGTAGTTTCCTCAAGTTAGGTCAACCCGAGGAGCNCTGCTAGGCCGTCTAAGACAAGTGCATCGGAATATAGAAATGCAATAGCATTTCAGGCCAGGTAGACATTTTAGAAGGGGCTATTAGTGGGCTAAACCCTGCTATTTTTCCCAATGACACCAGAGTGTCCTTCTGGAGATCACAGTAGGTTGAAGACTCTCCAGTTTTGAGAATATTTGGATGGTTTCCACATTTGAGAGATGGGTGCTAGAAATTATGAGGGTACGGAGTGTATAGAGCCAACCATGAAATCACCAAATCCCTTTACACAAAGACCAGATAATGGTCTCAGAATCAATTATTAGATTTGATATTTCAAATATATGGGCTTAAAGCTCCTGATTTGTGTGTCTGTATAGGTATTCTGGGTAAGACCCTGTAACTCCACCTCCTGGCAGAACTTTTATGACTTTTACTACTGTACTTTCCCACAATTGAGCTGGCTGTATGTGCCTCTTGTCAATCTAGGTACCTCTTCTATCTTCAGCCCTGATTATGTATTTGCAAGCAGATAACATATCAGGGCCTTTCCCTAGTGGAAAATCATTCCATTTATTGGATCACCTCCTGAAGTGTTGTCTAACTTTAGACTAAAACTGGCCATATACTATAAGATAAATTGTTCCAATCTAAAGATTTTTTTAAGAGTGTTAGTGTTTGCATGCAGGGAAAATGCTTTATTTTTGCATTTTGCACACAGATACTGACCAGCCTTACTGTTACACTGTTATTAGACTTGGGCTGCAAACATCATCTCTCACCTGTAATACTTATTGCAATTTATTCTATTTGCCTCCCCTGCAATTCAACATGGTTTTGCCCACTCTTGAAAAAATAATTAGATTGGAACAATGTATCTTATAGTGTGTGTGACCAGCTTAAGCAATTATAGGGCAAAGATAATCTAAACGACACCATTAAGCCTTCCCACAATAGGTGTTGGAGGAAACAAAGTACAATAATCGGTGCTATCCAAAGTTTTGGATAAGGCTGTCACCATGCAATGTATGACCAGCTTTACACATTCCTTTCGCATACCTGCTTCCAATTTCCCCGTTATACACTGTTCAATTAATTATATACAGTGATAGACACAGGTTTCTGGTTGGAGAAATTCTGAAATTTGAAAACAAAATAAAACCAAAACAAACACACACTGACTGCAGCAACTAGACAGCAGCTCCTTCATTTTATTAACATCAGCAACCTGACGTGGGCAGTGGGTGGCTCCTTCTTCCATGCACAATCATAAGGGGTGGTTCCCACTGTAATTTTGATATAGACGGATGTACACACACAGTCATTGTTACCCTCTGCCTCNCGCACCAAGAATAAGGGGCTCTCCTTTTCACGGTTACTCTGCTTGTTGCACACCCTCCCACACACACAGATTATGGGTCACTCCTTACCGGATATTTATACACATAGGAGAGGGTGTTCCCCGTGGCTTACCACACAACTTGGAATTGTAGGGTNCCTCTTGTTACTGTGACCCTAATTCTGTCATACCCACATAGAAAGAGGGAGGTGCCCCATGACACACAAACCCTTTGCCTGCCACACATGTACTTTCTTCTGAATCGCATGTATTGTGTGTGGAACCGTTTCCTGCTATGTGCAAGTCATACTGTTTGGGGATAAACTGCAGAGAAGTTAATAAGCTCTGCTTTGTGCAATGAAGTGGAAGTCCTTGATATTATTAGCAGCTGCTGCAAGTCGGGCAGCCAAGTGCTGGGTGGGGTTTCAACTGGTGCTGTGCCATCTTCAAGCCTTTAAAATAACCCACGTGTAATACATGTATGTGAGGGGCCTGAAGTTGGGACACCATGTAAAGTACATATGGATATCTATATATCTATATATGTGTATATCTCTCTCTCTCTCTCTCTCTCTCTATGGTGTCTGGAAATTACACGCTCTATGTAGTGTACCTATTGTATAACATATAGTATGTGCCATTAACAGACCTGTCATATACCCAAGTATATTAAAAGCTTTGGTAATCATTCATTCTTGTGTTTGCCACTGCTATAAAAGTACTTGATATGGTTTTTGTGTGTGCTGATTGGCCAGTGTGTATGATGCAAAATTGTATTTTAT
>JABWIB010008843.1:0-10845 GCA_016617825.1 Platyplectrum ornatum | reverse complement strand
ATGTTAATTACAATAAGACCTGCCCCGAAAATAAGCCATATGGGTTTTTTTTGGACCAAAAAATGAGTGTATTATTATGGGGGAAACACTGTATCTAGTTTCCCGGCAGTGCAGTTAACATGGAGTAATGGTGATTGCAATAATCTTACGGTACAGAAAGATCGTTTTTTTTTAATACTCAGCTCAATGAGCCGCAAGCAACAAATTTATTTTTCTCTTACGCAAACAGCGTAAGGGAGAATTAAGACGCAATGCCAAATTTAATCGTCCCCCATGATAGTGCATACATTTTATACCTCTCCCCTTAACTCTTATATAATTTTTTTTTAATATATTTTTTTTTTAATCATCACTGTAATGCTCTCTATTACAGCAGTAAAATGATTCCTGGAAATATGCATATATCCAACATTCACTCCCAGAGCAGCACCCAATGCGCACTCCTTTACGAGCGAAAGCCCTGAAGCTTTTCCACTTGCAATGCTGTCTTTTGAAACGAGCTTCTCTGTTGTGTCTTTACTGTATGTAGTGTGTGTAACCTGCATAACGTGCCACTGTTTTGTTTTTCTTATTTACTGTAGCTGTGCAGTTCTTCTCTTCACTTGTTAATGTCGTTTCTTTCTGATTTGCCTTTTACTCTGTCTGTTTGTGATTTCAGTGGACTTCTCTGTGTCAAAAATCTACTTTTAGAAGCAGAGACTATTTAGGAGCCATGAAGGTACCCCCCCTCATGTCACAGGAAGGTGTAGTGAGTGCCAGCCACTCACACATGCTGCATGTTTCCGACCGATCCATACGCACCATTGTTTTACACTCATGCTAAATGAGTTCATAATGTATATGGATTGTCTTACTACTAATGAGCCATTCACAGCCTCATGGAGACCATTTATGAAGCTGATCCAGGGTGAAAATCTGCCAATCAAAACCTTTTTCTTCCTTTTGTGTGTTGTTGGTTCATTCCTGTTTTGTTGTAGCTTTTTTTGTTGTGCTTTCTCCTGTTTTTCTGTGTCGGAATCATTACGTTTTCAGTACGCACACATAGACTAACTAAAGTACAATCATTTTCCCCTCCTCTCGGCCACACAGACTGTTCCCAGTAATGTCTGTGGAGTATATATATATATTTTTTTTTAAAGGTATTTGATCTCTGCAGCCGAGCACCTATCTGTCCAATATCGGAACGGTACATATGCACCCACAATTGTGTGCTTGCTTGCGTGTTGGCCTTATGAATGTATTTAAAATTACAGGTNGGGTTAGTGCGTATAGTGGGAAGGGCATTCATACAGAAGTTTCTTTTTATTAGTTGTATTTACTGTTTTAATGGTATTACCTTGTACTCGTGCACATGATATGGTAGCTCTAGTTACGAAGAGGATTAAGATGCATGCTGAGACCATGTAAGCTTACCATTGCCCAGCTTTGCTTTTAGGACTAAGTAATCCGTCAGCACTCTAAATCAGAGGCTGTGACCTAGCTCCGAGTGCTGTGCAGGTGCACTCCAAGCTGTCAGCTGATGGCAAATTCCAGTTTAANGCACGTTTCAGGGGAGCAGATAATTCCTAATTATAAGAACCGCCAGTTTCAAAACATCCATTTGTTGGAAAGGAGGGGAAAAGCACATGGTGGTGACATGATGTAAATTGCCCTAATTTACAGTATCAGTATAGCTTTTACATAAAGATAACATTTTTCTTTGTTCATAGTTTGCTGTATGATTTTTGTTTTTTTTTTTCTCTAAAGCCCTTAATGTCAGAATAAAAATCCTTTAATCCAACATCTTCAATTTGGAGTGTGAACTGCATCCCCCAGATTAGAACGGTTTGTTCATCTTCTGATCTGAAATTGAAATCAGCGTCTACTTAAATACTCAGTTGCCCAAAACTGAGCCATTCTGGATCGCTTTCTAAATGTGTCTTGTTTTTTGACTTTTCTTTTTGATTCGTAAATTATCGAAATTGTTGCATTTGAATTAGGATGCCATATCCCGTCTTGATTTAAATCTGTCAATTATTATTTTATTCTTTTTTGGTGCATTTAATTGTATTGTAAATGCACTTCTGAAATGCATTGCATATGTTGCATTTCATTCTCATACTCATTTCACAATTGGAATAAACTTTCACAATACTCTGAATGCAATTAATATTTGTATTTGAAAGAATGTTTGCGTTCAAGGTAGTAAGTATATTTGCCAACTTCTACCTGTAATATTACCAACAATAAAATAAATATTCTCTCCCTACGTATATTTTGTTATAGGGAAACGTCGACAAAGCTGTGTTTGTGCATTGAGTCTCTCTCAGGCTGATAATTTATTTTTTCTAACATAGCTTTTATTTCTATTGTTTGTCACAAAAATGAGCTAAGTAGGTTTGCTGTGAAAAATGTGATTGCAAAGTGTGTAGTAATTATTTTGTCTATTTTAAAAATTAATATTTGGGGATATTTATGTAAAACTTGTTAATTTCTTAAATTCATTTCACATTAAGCTTTCTTTACTACTTTTGTATTAACTGTTACCCCCCAAACATTACTGAATGTCTCTTCTATTGTGCTGCGTTTTTATAATACATTATCTTTTTATTAACTATTAAAAAACAAAATCCATTATTTTATATGCATCACAGCAACACCCCATGATATATTGTGGTCATTGCAGCCCTAAATGAAATAGCTAAATTATGAATGATAAAGATAAATTCATTGAGATCAATTTTTATTGCTACATCGTTATATTGATAAAGCAGGGAGGGGGTTGCCTATTAATATTTCATGACGCGTTCAGAACACGCTGTATTTCTTCAAACCCTAACTGAGGTCTTGTACATTTTCGATAGATTGGGACTAAGAGGTTGGCAAATATACACAATGCTGTGAGAATGCTAAATNACATTATTTCTGTTCACCCCAGAGATTGTGATTATCTGTTCATGACTTGTATTCTATTCCATCCACAGTACAACGTGTGGTCTGATGATCTGTAGATCTGGCAAAAGGCCGCAGTTTGCNCTGTATCTGTGCTTCGTGCCATTGTTATGTTCTTGTTGTGCATTCTGTTTGCAAATGTTCCGGGTTTACAAATGTGTATGGTAGGAGGATGTGAAAACCTTACCGGTCTTAATTTACTTTATTTGTATTTGAAAAGTAAAATGTTNACATATTCTTGGTCTTTTTCATGGCAATACCTACCGTGCAGATGATATGACAGAAGTCCTTTTTAAAGATTTTCCATCCAAGTTGCTTTTGACTTATGAAATATCACACCTATTAACTGACATTCACATGCGAAGTTGAAAATGCAGTCGCATATAGCCACTATCTTCTGTAGCATGATACCTTCATATGGAAGTTAACCACTTCTATCCATTTTATAGTTGAACTAATATGTGCTCTAAAGAAATGGTATGGAATAAATGGGAATGCCTTTTTAAGATTCCCCGGGCAACATGCATAATAAAAAAAAAAATATCCATGGTTCGAGTGCTGAGTTGCCATCACTTTGGCTTTAATATATTAAATTGTAGATGGTAGCGATCATTTGCACTACCCATTGAAATATGCTTGNACAGCATTAGCATGATGGGTAACTCTACTAACAAATCCATTTGTGGTAGCTGTAAACTCTAGGTCACACATACTCTAGGTAAACAATATTATTGCATAACTTGATGTGGCCTAAAATGATACTCTCAACTCGACCCCACAAAAGGATCTGCTGTTTGCCGTGGCAATGTCTTTCCTTCCCAGATTAATGTGATAAATGTTCTGGGGTTCATGGTCTTTCATTTGTGTTCCATGCTCTCATTTTCTCTACCGGTTACTATTTTTTGTTTCTTTGTTTTTTAATTAAAGCATTCAATGATAAAAGTAAATCCCCCAATGTAGACTTTTTTTTTTGCCTTTTTGTTTTTGTGTGCTGTTTCAAAACATGGTATAAAATTTTTCATAGCTGAGAATTTTTTTTTTATGTTATTGGAGCAAGAATTTTTTTCTTAGATGTGGTGGAAACGTTGCTCTACTCTATTAAGCAAATGTTAATGTTCAGTTTTTTTTCTTNCGGTTGCCTCCTATCCAGGTCAAGCAGGCCGCGGGCTTAAAAGGACTGTTTCTGAGAAATCCAAAGCAAGCGTCTCTGGACAGTCATGCTGTTGGTCCGTTTCATCGGAAACATTCCATTAGCAGTCACATATTGAGAAGAACTGCCAGCGCTCCGACGAAAGGCCAGCAAAAAAACAAAAAGGGCTTTCCCGAAATTGCTATCGACTCCAAAGACAACAGCTCGGAAGGAGCGAGCGAAGACAGGGAGACNGACGATTCTTCCGTCCCCCGCTTCGACAAAGAGTCCGAAAGCGCTTCTCCGATTCTTTCGTCCCAAGACGGTACCCCCACGGAATTGCATAGAAAGAGTCTGAAAGGTAAGAGGTTAAGCTCTGGTAAAAGCAAAAGCAACGTTCGTATATCTAGGGGGACTACGTTCTGCGAGTCTTNGCGGAGGTCAGAAGGAGTTTCTCAACCGGACAGCCCCGCTCCTAAAACGGGTGTGTTTGCCCGTTGCGCCATGAATGGCTCAGGTAGGATTGGCATGGCGACCAATTGTATGAAATGCATGATTGGCTCTAAAGAAAGTCCAGATTTAGACTGTAAGTGGGGCGACCACACCAGCAGCAAACCTATAATACACAACGTTCCCGCCCATGGGCAATATAGCGCAGCGCAAGAAGANAGACTAGAGCCTAAGTATTACGGTATCACCGATCAGCCGAGGCGGCAACAGACAGACTTGCAGACGCTCGGCGACAACGGGAACGTCGACGACCCGACCAGAAACTCCCAGTCCCTCGTAATACCCGGAAAGAAAAATGGAGAATCTAAAGGTTCCGGAATGAAAAGTTATTCTAGGCAAAGATGGCCATGCCAAACGGGCGGCCGCTACGGCAGTACCGTCAACTTGGTCGCTGTCGGCAGCGGTTCGATATCCTCTAACTCCAGCAGCTTAGAGAGCGTCGGAAGTCCAGAATGGTCTACGGGCTGGCACGAAAACTCTCGAAGGCAAGTTGGCACCCTGCAAGGGGAAATGAATGCCTTGTTCATTCAAAAGTTGGAGGAAATTCGAAGTAAATCCCCTATATTCTTCACTGGTAAGAGCTCTAAAACACCCCAACCATCTTCATTATAGTACATCAGTCACAGCGTGGAGTCGTGTAGTCTTTTCANGTTTAGTGTCGTGTTTGTAGCCCATAGACATTAGCACGCCACATTGTTTTGTGCTATAGTTTGTAGATTTACATGTCTATAGTATAGTGTGTGTGTGTGTGCCGTGTTATAACCATATTGCTATGTGGTGATACTTTTCCAATCAGGCTGCTATATGCTTTTTTGTTTTTTGTTTTTTTTTTGTTAAATGATAAATTATATATTTATAGAACTGGAATATCTTGGCAAGTGGGCAGCGTAGAGGGTCTCGAACTCATTGAGTGGCAATCTTCCCTTTGGTTTAAGTTATCATTGTGTTTTTAAATGCCAGAATGTGTATCTATTGAAGTAGTAGTTCAGTTTNAGGGCTCTCTGCTGTGGAACTAATCCAGATCTTGCAAATGAGATGAAACTTTCCACCTGGGTGAAGCTAATTTGAACAGTGTGAGGTACGAAATTACATTTCTTCCTTGCACATGGAAAGGTTAGCTTTGCAAAGTGAACGCAGATTTTATCTACCAGCTTTACTTTACTCACCACCTTTTACCGTCAATAGATGTATCCCTAAGAGTAGTATGCACATTAATATGGCCCTGTGTCTAGAGTAGAGGGAACAGTGCTTAGTAAGGTATACATTTCCGCTAAACATCCACAGTTGCTATATAATGATCACTTTATATGTATGAATTTGAGACTCCTGTACACCTTGTGACCAGTATATCTACTGCATCCACCTTAAGTGTCTCTTGGGATAGATCCTAATTTGTTTTTGGTTTTTTTTTAGGGTGGGTAGGTTTATATTACATAAAACATGTAATTCCCTGGTCAAGATTTTCATCTTTTATCTGTNTTCAGCCTATTTTGTATTGTCACATCTCTGATTGGCTTATTTATACACATTACACCAATCTAATGAAAGAAGCCACTAATGAAACATTTGTCATCAGGCTGAAGTGCAAGCTCAGGAAACTGACTCACAATCGATAGCAAAGACTTCCAGGAATAATAATGGATACAATTTGGATTTAGTAGGTGGAAAGTTGTTTCAAGGCTGTGTAATGAGTACAGAATAGTTATCACTTATATGAAACCAAGATAGTCTGCTTATGTATGCTGCATAACTATTTAGGCCTGTTGGAGGGATCTTAAGATTGTAATACCGTTCAGACATTTTAGTTTCTTTTTAAATATTCAATCTAGAACTGAAAATAATTTGCAGCCAAAGAATCTGAATAAATTCCTTATATGTACATAATAGTGGACCTTTCAGATTTTACTCTAATAAATTGATGCTCTATATTACCCACTTAAATTCTCTGGCATTTAAACTGTTTGGAGTTTATCACATAGCAAAGTCCATTGTGATTACTTGTTGTATGTGTTGTTGTATTGTATGTGTTGTATTGTTTATGTAGCGAATAATTTTCCTCCACCTTTTTCCTTGACTAATCGCTCTCCTCTGTTCTGCCTCTTCACTTGTACTTCCTCTGTCTCTCTAGTAAAAGACTGAAAGGACAAGCGAGTTAAGGTAACTGAAGAGTCCTGGGTCCTTCCTANGTTGGAATGGTTGTTTTTATGTTTATTTTCATTTTCGGTCAACNCCTCTTATATATCCAAGTAAGAAATCAAGGTTGAAATGAACACATGAAAGGGACAATACCATAGTAGACGCTGACCTAATAGTGGTATATTATGACGTAAAATGCCTTCAACCCTTATTACCNTATTGTGATAAAGGGTCTCTTTATTACGGCACTTTCTGTAGTCAGCAATCCTTTTATTATTAAGATTTTAGTTCCATTTCCAAAGAGGCCTTGTCCCTGAATATCGGGGAGACTCCCTGAAAGGTGGGTGATCTCCCTGACGTGTCCCTACTGTATGTGGATACATAGGAGGTGTTGTCTTTGGCTTAAGTCACTTTTTTTCCTAATTTCAGGCCTGATACTGAATGTTCTCTGGACAGGGTCTGCATGTGCTGCCTGTATGTGGTGGTGTCTTGCATGTGGTGGTATACGTTTGGTAAACTTGCTTGTGTATACTAAAACGTAGGGCTAAAAACNTTTTGAACTATAGTTAAAATGCAAAATAGTTTTTATTTTTGTTTTGTTTTTTTAGAAGGCAATTGATTCAAAACAATAGTGCGGTAAATGTAGGATGTAGACTCCTAAACGCTGTACATGATTACTATAGTGGAAGACTATTAAAACCGTTACATCTTGCAACTGTGGACTGGATCTTCCATACTGGATTTGTGTAAATGTTAAAACAGTCTAAATTCTCACACCATTGACACTTGTAAAATGCGAAAGTAGGTTCCATGGATTGTAAGGCCTTTTATGTGAAGGGTGACACTCCTTTACCAAAACATGACTGTATCGAGTTAGGATCTGGTGTGGATTCCCTGCTGCAGCTGCCGCTATAGTTGGAGGATTAGGAGTAGGGAAATTGTAAATGTGTTTAAAAGTNCTTAAGATATGTGCTGGGTTTTGTAGGGATGATCTGTCATTTCTTCAAAATCATGTCTACAATAAATTGAACACCCCTGGACAAGGTCACGTTTCTGATATTTTTTTTTTCAGTCTCTATGGGGATTCTTTATTAAACGTCTCTATCTATCCTATGAACTTGAAACAGGTCACGACAAGCGGTTATTAGTGNTTCAGGTCTTAGCATGAAAATGACAGATTATAGACAGGACATAGGTTGTTTTCCAGATGCTCACAAATGGATATTTCTTTAATCTGCCAATATTTCCCTTTATGATGCAAATTTACTTTTAAACATGATTGTCTAGCAGCACAAAGNGAATATTTTAAATAAGTACATACAGCCAATATTCCATCTATTCTACTGCTGCGGGCCAGATCCTGACTTAAATGTAATAGTTTTACAAGGTTTAATTCACACTATGTTGAACTGCAGGGGAGGTACTTCTTAACTGTAACAGGAACACTGGACANTATCTGTGCGTTATAGACAAAGTAAAATATTCTCACTGCAGCCAAACAATTACATTTATTTTACCTCCCCTGTAATTAAACATGGTTCATCTACATTTGACCACTGTTTAGGACTTTCCTATAATATATCTTTATAAAATAAGTAACATTTCAATGTTGTGTTTTGAAGTTAAGTTCNTCCTTCAGTATCTTGTGTTATGTCCTTGCATATATTTCAAGTTTCATTTTATGTTTAAGTTGTATTCAGCCTGATTTTCAGTATTAATGTTTAATGGACATGGGTTTAATGTATTTATTTTTGTTTTTCAGATTCCAGACAAAATTCAGTATACAGGTCGGTTTCCTCTTTATGCAGTCTTGAAACAATTACAGAAGAACCCATCTTTGTAAAGGACACAGCCCTTCCCGGTTCAACGTTTCTCCAATCCGTTGCCTCGGTCAGAAACGGAGACGCTAAAGAGTGCCGCCAAATGGGATTTCAAGCGGAACGCCCGAGCGTATCACCTACTCCTGAAAACATTCACGGGTTGAACGTTGACCCAGTGATCGGTAATGTTTTTNCTGTGCCCAACGGTCCATTTACGAACTATAACACTAATGAACGTGAATGCAACGATAGAAATGCAAATTATATCTTGAAAACTCCCTATATGAAGCCAGGGATGTCATTATTAGCTGATGTTTCAAGGGAGAGTTCGAAAAACGGTCAGTCTGTGGAGAGTCAGAGCGAACAATTTAAGGTTCACATTAATGGCAACGCAATGGCAAATAAAGCGTCTAAACCACCAGACCTACAATTAAGACACAAGCCAACAGAAAGGACATCGACATCTGCCTTTATAAATCCGAGGTCGGACCGACTAGGCCAACAACCGTCCGTGGGCCGCGCCGGCCCTCCCGTGCCTGTGAGAAGAACAAAGAGTGAAATGCAAGTTATTTCCAGTAGTTCCGGTTGCCAGTCCCCAGCGGCAGAGGTGTATTCGGATGCCACCAGTAATGACAAGATATGGAGCAAGTTAGAACCGAACAATCACAGGGACAGCGTGTCTTCGTCTTCCAGTAAATCGTCCAACGACACAGTGATTGACTTGTCTTTGCCNAATCTTGCGCGCAAAAGTTTGCTTAATCTCGATATGTCAGACGATAACTTTGAAAGCGTTCATTTTAAAAACCCCATAAGACCGAGATCGGCAACAACTTTAACTCGGGAAATCTCCTTAGGAGTGTCCAAAAGCAAGTCAAATCCTAATCTGTTAGCCGTTAATAAAGCAATAGATGAGGAAGTCCTGGCACCCTTGCCGCGAAGGAACACTTGGAACAGACTGTACGTAGAGAGCCTGAAACAGGTAACCAAGAAGCCAAACTCTAATAACAAACCGTCCGCCACCCAGTCGATGTCCAAAAGTCTAGGCGATTTGACCTCTGACGATATTTCGTGCAATTTCGAAAGCAAATACAGAAGCATAAGCAGAAGCTTTATCACGAGATCGACNAGAGCGCAGAGGAGACCGGGCGGTACAAACGCTTCTACGGATTCACTCACGGAACAACTTAAAAGGTTAACCAGTTTCGAGAAAGAGAACGANATATCGTCCCCTACGGATTTAAATCCCGCTCGCTTCGAGGACGACGGCGCNAATCTTCTTAGGAGGACTTCCTCGAGGAGTCAAAGCAGAGTACGGTACGTTGCCAACAGAGCGAAACAGGCTCAAGAACGCCAGAGACTTCAAAATTTGGCAAATAGCAATTCCATAGAGGAGAGAGGGAATCCTGAAGGAGCTTGTGCAATAACCAAAGGGTTCTGTATGGATTCTCTTTCACCCACCCAGTTTACATCTGAATCTTTTGTCAAGTTTGGACAATAACNTAGCAATGAATTAAGTCTGCGTAGCGTTTACATACGCGCACGTTTTGTTTCGTTTAAGTTGTCCGTGCAAGAAATACCTCGAAGGGAACAAAATAAATATTATAAAAATAATTTGTTTAGCTTTTGGAATAAACTGAACTGCTGAAAATACAAAGCACTTAAAGTACTGTATATAAATTTTACTAGGTTTACATTGGGTTTGCAATACTACATAGGTCACCGTCGCTTATACNGTTCTCCTGGAATGTTTGCCTTCTCATTCAAGCAGGGCGCCAATCCTACTCCACTGTTTCCAACCTCCAACCATTTATTACAGTGGGTATGCTATCCATTTTGAGCAACGCTTTACCAATGTGAAATGTGAACTTTTTAAACTTGCTGCTGTATATAGCACTTTTAAATTTCATTTTTATTTACATTTTTTGCACTGCCATATAAATTTTTCCAAATATGGTGTGTTTTAAAACTGAAAATAACATTTTAAAATCTTCCTAATGTATTATTGCAAAAAAATCTAACTATACAATCTTTTGTTCACATTTTAGTTATTGTTTCTAGTGTAACGTTCTAAATGTGCGTTTTAGAAAATGGTTGTAACAAAATGTTTGTCATTTCATCGTTTCATTTTGATTTGTATTGAATGTACTTTATTTTATTCCTTGTTTTAGACTTTATAATTAACATAAGTTTGTAAAACTACAATCTATTAAATAAATTTATTTAACCATATCCTTGTGATTTTTATTTGTGATATATTTTTATTTAGGTATTGAATTTAAAGGTTTACTTTTCAGATGGTCCAAAAGTGTCAAATATTTT
>JABWIB010008842.1:5356-17979 GCA_016617825.1 Platyplectrum ornatum | reverse complement strand
TTATTCAAAATTTCAAGTTGTGAGCCCCACACTATTATCAAAGATTTCTCTTACATAGAAACTGAGAGGCACTTACTATAGTATCTAATTAAAATAATAGATATTGACAGACGTTTTTTTTTTCTTTCTTAATCAAGAGTGGGCAAAACCATGTTTAATCGCAGGGTAGTTGAATTGAATTAGTTGCAATCAGTATTACAGGTGAGAGATGATGTTTCCAGCACAAGTCTAATAACAGTGTAACAGTAACGCTGGTCAGTATCTGTGTGCAAAATGAATGCAGGGGGAATACTTTATTTTAGCAAACACTAACATCCAGTTTACCTCCCTTGCAATTCAACATGTTTTTTTTTCTTGAACAATCTTTCAATTGGAACAATTTTTCTTATAGTGTATGGCCAGCTTAAGTCATGAGTGCCTTAAGATCTGTATCTGACTCACAGCCAGTTCAGAGTGATTTAGCATTACTCCAAGTGTAATATTTGCATTTCCTAATCACAAACCCACATCTGGATGCTTTCATTTCGAAATTTTCACACCATCTAATGAAAAATCTTGTGTGTTGTGTGTTGCCATCTTTTTAGAAGTTTTTATGAAGTAGTTTATCAGTTGCCTTAGCCTTTTAATGCCCTTGATTTGTTAGTATAGACTGCACATTTCTGTCATCATTTGTCAGTGTTTAATTTAGCATAATGTAACTAAACATGTAGTAATACAATTGGTGGCTACAATGACTATCTAAGGCTGAAGATTGTACAGAGTCAACTTCTTAAAAATAAATAGTATGCAGACTTAATGTTATTTTCTTGCACAGGATTAGCGGCACATTATCCAAATCTAAAGAAGTGTTTCTGCAGAGAGCTATAAAGGCTGAACTTCAGCTTGTGGATGTGCAGCGCTGGCTTTGTTTGCAACTTTGCTGGAAGACCCAGCAGCAGAGCATGGAGAAACTATCTTTCTTTGGCCTTCAAAAATCTCCTGAACTGTCAAGTGGTGGTGGTGACTTCAGTCTTCTATCTGCTCTCGCTGAAGTGGAAGAGAAGTATCAAGAAATGAAGAAACAAGTTCAGGCTGGTGTACCACTTGAAACATTAATTCCTCTAAATATGCAGGTATAGCTTAAAAAAATAATAAATACCATATATATTCGAGTATAAGCCAACCTGGTGCCTAATTTCACCTAAAAAAAAAATTGGGATAACTCATTGACATCATGTAGGACAAAGTATAAGCCGAGGGGGCCACTTTCAGCACAAAAAAATGTGCTGAAAAACTAGGCTTATATTCGAGTATATATACAATAAATAAATGTGTGTTTATGTATATAGAGAGAGATATTAGCTCCAGATGCAATTTTTTATGAACGGCTGCAAGGTCCATGCATTTTTAAAACTGACCATCGCACCTGGAAGCATTTAACTTTTTAATCTTAAATTGGAAAATTTCTGTTGTTTTCCTAATTTAAGTTGTGTAATTTTACTTCATTTCATCACATATTATCTGTTTATTAGGGATTAATCTTCTTTCTTGGACACCTGGGGTTAACAGTGAGATTGCAAAGTGGGGATGTTGACCATAGCAACCAATCAGATTCAAGCTCTCACTTTAATTTAACATGCAGGAGAATGTGAGCTCTAATCTGATTGGTTGTTATGGGAAACATCCCCGCTTTTCCCTGCTTAGTGTCTGTATGTGCATGTCTCTATATGTATGTATGTATTGTGTAAAATTAATTGTTCACAATTAAAAAAAAAAAATGTGTTTGCGTGTGTCTTATTATTGGGGACACACGGTACTTGTTCCTCTGTAGTAAACAAAGTTTAAATAAGCATCATGACTGACAACTAGTGAAATAATCTCATTACCACAGATAAAAATATATATATCTGTAGCATACTGTCAATGTTTGTGGAACAAGGATTGCAATTCTTTTTGTGGCTTGGTAATGCNTTTTAACCATTACCGCTGACTCGCGTTTTTCTATAGGTAATGCTTTACATCACTATGTGAACTTTTGTTTCTTGTTGATGCACACAATNAATAAAAATAAGTATTTCTTTCTTTGTTTTCTGTAGCTCACTAAAGTGGAAACTTCAGCCAAGTGAGTGCTTTTATTTCATATAGTAGCTAATTAATGTGTGATTAAAAACTGCACAAGTCTTGGTAATAACTAGATTTCTTCTTTCTCAGTGACTTGCTTAAGGAATGTTTTACAGATACTTCTCAACACCGCACAATGCAGAAAGGGTCTTACCTGCTGGAAGATATTCAAAAAACCACCAATGTGGAAATGGTAAGTTTAACAGTCACTATGCTGCTCCTTAAATTCCCCATAGATGTTTGTACAAGATTATCATTCACTTTGATTTGTTTAGGATTCTACAAGCAAGATCATTCCTGTTGGACAAAATGAAGAACAGAAAGTGGGAGGTTAGTCTTTTTGAGAATTTGTTTTATATTCAACATAACAAACTAAGTACATTTTCTCATTCTCACTGAAGGACCTGGGGCGCTGAACAAGGAAAGGTAATTTTTTAGCAAGTATTGTGAGCCTTTTCCTGGGTGTGGGAGGAGGCGTTGGAGCACCCCCCTTTGGTTCACTCCTCCCTGGTGGTTCAGTCTTTTGGATTTGAACCACCAGGATTTCCCTCAGAGCTGTAATTGGAATGCTGTGTTCAGTTTTTTTTCCCCCTACTATACTTGTTGTTTTTGGGAGCAGCTCCTCCCTGTTTTTTGAGTTAATTGCTTCAGAGTGTAGCTTAGGGGATTTTGGTGTATTAAAAAAAAACCCTGTTTATCTTCCTTTCCCTTCTCCTATTCCCCTTTAGCGTACAAGTGGTTCGTTTTTAATTTTAATTGTCTATGTGGTTTTTACCTCACATTTTGTTACACCAAATGATTACTTATATTCTGAACAATTCCCTGTTTGTCCTCTCCCTTTTCCACAAATATGTCTGAAAAGGGTCAGAGTAGTAAGACTAATGTGCAGATAATTAATCTTTGCTTTTTATCTGCTCTAGATGAAAAAGTAAACTTGCAGGACTTCACTCGTGTCAGTCAGGACTGGCTCTTTCTGGGTTTGAGGAACCAGCTTGGGCCAAATCTCTCACAGCAGCTTTAGCAGGCATTTCCTGGATAAAGACTCGGTCGCAAGAAGAATTGAAACATCATCTGCTTTTCACAATGAACGGTGTGCAATCTAATTAGCAGAAAAAGTTGAATCTGTGTCCTTTTCAACGCATGCTTTTCTTCTGGTTGGAGTTCTTTAGAGGGTCTTGCTGCTTCTAGAAAAGATTGCTTCTCTTCATCAGCTGGTCAGATGCGTTCTTTCCAGAAAGCTACTCTCTGTCCATCTGTGCATGCGTCTACAGGAAAAGAAATGGTGGCTTCCTTTTACGCTATCCCATATGCCAGATTCCACTCCAGAGCATTCCGGTGGAATATCTTNCGGCAGTGAAATGGTGATTACGCGAGACTCAGAACGTACTGCATTAGTCTTTCTCCCAAGACCAGACTGTTCCTTCATTGGTGGCTTTGCAGGGCTCATCTTTCAGTAGGCCGGCCCTTTTCAATCCAGAAGTGGGTCCTGGTCACTATGAATGCCAGTCTCGCAGGATGGGGAGCAGTTACTCTGCATCTCTGTCTTCAGGGTCTCTNGTCACCAACGGAAAAGGGCTCTCAATATCCTGGAGCTCCATACAGAGCCTTGGTGTCCTCTCAGAAGAATCTGGTGGGTCATATGTTGCTTATTCAATTAGACAGTGCCATGGTGGTGGCTTTATATCCGTCATCAAGGTGGAACACAGAATTCACAGGTGATGAAGGTGGCGGTCCAGATTTTCAAATCCACCGAAAAAGTTGTTCCGGCAATCACAGTGATTCACATTCCAGGAGTGTAAGCAGATATCGGAGCGTGTATTGTATTCTATTCTGTGAGGACAAGTGTTTTCCGACCAGTTCCTTCCGTCTTTCCAGATTCCTGANGTCCAAGCTGGCAACGAGACTTATGCTGGGTACACATCAGAAAGATCATCTTTCCAATCAACAGATAAATGACCCTCACTGCAGAAATGAGTTCAGTGCGCACACACATAACATGCATTTTGTTGAGGTCACATGTAACAGATTTCTGCAGTGAGGGTCATTTATCTGTTGATTGGAAAGATGATCTTTCTGTTGTGTACCCAGCATTAGGCTTGGGTCCTTAAAGTTCAGTTGTTATCCATGTCTCTTTATTTTCAATGGAAGCTTGCTCATTTACGGGTTGTCCAGACTTTTTTATAGGGGGTTCTTCACATCCATCCCTCCTTTGTTCCTCCTGTACTCCTTTGTGTTTTAAATTTGGGTCTCTCATCTCTCCAATCCCCTCTTTTTGAACACTTGAAGACCCTGTGGGTTTCATATTTCTCACATGGATTGCTTCGGCAAGGAGGGTTTTGGAGCTTAGTGCTTATTCCTGTTGTTCTGCTATCTTGATTATTCATCATAATAGGGCTTTTATGCACATGATTATGCTCCTCTTGATGTAGTTAAACTCTAATGACCAAGCCCTTTTTTCCAAATATGACGTGTCAATTTATGTGGTAATAACTTTTTAATGCTTTTACTTATCAAACCGATTTTGAGATTTTTTTTTGTGACACATTGTACTTTAAGTTAGTGGTAAATTTTGGTTGATACAGTCTGTATTTTTTAGTGGAAAATGCGAAAATGTCGCCATTTTAAAAATGTTACAATTTCAAGTTTCAAAAAATGTAGGGGCCAGTTCACGCTGGATGTGACTTTGAGGGGCCTGTGTGATATACACCCCCATAAATTACCCCATTTAGAAAACTGTACCCCTAAAAGTATTCAAAGCAGCACTCTTTGTTTGTTAACCCTTTAGGAGTTTAATAAGAATTAAAGCAAAGTGAGGGTAAAATTTTAAAATTTCCCTTTTTTAGCAAATTTTACATGTTAATCCGTTTTATTCTGGACCGATGTTAACCAGGACAGATGTAACCTGTGAGACAAAGCTTAAAATGTAATCCCCTGATTCTGCAGATTTTCGAAATATCACAAAAATGGTTGTAGGTTGTAAACACTTTTTGGGTACACCATAGGGGTCAGAAGTGAAGGAGCAGCATTTTTTTTTTTAGTGCAGATTCAGCTGGAATAGTTTTAGTGTGCCATGTTGCATTTATCAGTAGTAAAATCCCCCAACAAGTGATACAATATTTTAAACTACACCCCTCAAGAAACTCCATATAGTGGTATAGTGAGCAGTTTGTCCCCACTGATGTTTTGTAGCGTGAACCCCCTTCCTGTCAAGGCGGGAAGGGATTTACCTTTTAATGTTTTAACATTTACTTTTATAACAGCAGAGTAAAAAAAATAAACATTACAAAAAAATTTGTTGTGGAAAATAATAACAGGATCTGAGCTTAATATTAGAAGACAGTCAGAAGCTGCAATTTCTGAATAGCCATCGTAAGGGGTTAATCAAACTCTCTGTAGATTGGGTGTTAAATCTATTACGCTCTTGTTCAATTCTTGTTCTATGACTTAAAGTAATCAATAATTAATTATCATAATTACCACATGCAATTCTCCTCCACAAAAACAATCTCACTGCTGTTAAATGGCAACAATTAAAAGTTTTCCAAATGTTTCATGAGTAGAAGTTTGATCTCATAATTTATTTGGGTTGGTATCTTAACTACAGCTCTGGCTGTTTTAATAATGATTTTATTGAAGCTTAAACAGCATCTTTTTTTTCTTTACCTAGAAACCTGTCAATCTGAAAATATAACAGAATTACAACCGCGTTTCTACGTACATGTTGGAAGTATAGCCCCAAGTGTTAAAGAGGTATACTTTAAAATGAAATTGCTTCCTAGATTGTATATGAAACAGTTACCAGTAGTAATAGTATAGTAACAATAAAAATGATTAATCTGTAAAGGAAGACACTTAAGCAATATTGTCAGTTAGATAAATCTGATCCTAAAAGCTTACAAACATTTTGCTAAGCTCTGGTGAAAAGAGTGGGATCCTCTATTGAATTTACTGTAATACTTTGAAAACTATTTTGGCACATATGAAACAAACAGTAGTGTGGCTCTGCATCAAAAAGCAAGTCGCATAACAGTCAAGCAATGCTTATACAGTCTCTCAAGCAGGTATACTTCACTACAATATTTGTTTTGCTTTCTTCAGTATTTTGTCTCAAATGAAAATATAGTAATCGTATAGATTTTTTTTTTTATTCTTTATGTATCGGATAAACTCGTTATTTAAATAATTTATCTTTTATCCTGATAAGTCCGTAGAATTAACTTGTTTTCCATGCAATCTGTTTTAGGTAGAATTGATGAATGCATTCAAAAAATACAATGTCTTGAATATATATATTGAAAAATCTTCTCTGACATCAAGGTAATTTTTATTCTTCTGCATATTGATCAATATTATTGGCTGTTGGACAGTTGACAATTGGGAAACATACGTAGACACTACTAGCAACATTTATGATATGCAGTCAGATAATAAAATTATTAGTTACTATTATTACAGAAAATGTTTCTCAAATATGTATGGTTTATTTGGTTCCCACCTGGTTTGTTTTTATGTTTTTGGGTTTTTTTATCTGCTGCTCTATGCTGGTTAAGAATTTACTTATTAACAATGTTTTCCACAGATATTTTTGGTGGGTTGGTGGCATAAAAAGTAACCAGGCGTGGGGTCTAATGTGTGCGCATAGCTTTATATTCTTGCATACATAAATTCACACATACATACATGCATCTTTATATAGCCTTCTAAAAAAAAATCTAATACTAAATAAATATCTGACAAGCTTTTTTTTTTAATGTTGTTTTTTTACACACACACATAATTACATACATTAACACACATACACTAATGTACATTTAGACTTCTTAGTCCCTCAACAATCGTGAAAAAACATTATTAATACTAAGGGGCCGATTCAATTCCTTTCGCCCCCTACGCTGTTTGCATAAGGGAGAATTATGGCGCCGTATCAACCGTAATAGACGCAAAAAAGTGCACGACCACTTTTTCACGTCTTAAAATGAGAATTGAATCAGCCCCTGAGGTGACATTTTATTTTATTATTTATTGTTCTTTTTCATCATCTCTATTTGCATGTTGTTCTTCTTTGCTTGAATTTATTCTTTGAATAGGAGACAGGCTGGGCACTGAGAGCGGCAGCGCTTGCAGCTGCTTTGTACACTCCACTATACTGCGTTATCGCTGTGTTACTACTACTACCGTGTTTCCCCGATAATAAGACACTGTCTTATTTTTTTTCAGGACAAAAAACACCCTAGGGCTTATTTTTGGGGTAGGACTTATTTTATTGACCTGTGCTGCTGACATTATGACNCCTCCTTGTTCCCCCAAGTGCTGCTGACATTATGACACCTCATTGTTCCCTCCAAGTGCTGCTGACGCCTCACTGTGGTTTAGATAGGGCTTAATTTCGGGGGAGGGCTTATTTTAGACAGTTTACTGTAAAATAGGATAGGGCTTATTGTCAGGGTAGGTCCTATTATAGGGGAAACACGGTACTACTGTTTTCATAACACTGTTTTAATAGCACAATGATCATAGCGTAGTAGTGTAGTTCACAGAGCGGTTGTTAGCTTGTGCATTATGATCAGCACTGATCTCTCCTCCTAAGAGACATGCTGCCTACCGTGGAGATACACACACGAGTATGAATATTTTTTATCTCTTTTTAATGGTTTGTTTTTTGTTTTAGATATTCGTAGCCGAGCACTGACGTTAAACAGTCGGGCAGAGCGCCTGGCTAGAAGACTCTAGGGAGACCACTGTTTCATATATTCTATAATATAGTATAGTATATTTTTGATAAGTCATTAGATGTGGATGGTGCAGTGTTTAGAATTTTGATTAAATTTAATGTAAACTTTCTCTCTTTAATTTCTCTGTTCTCAGTTATGCTGTACTGATCTTCAATTGTTTAAAACAAGCTGAAGCTGCTGTTAAAGAAATGAATGGAAAGGAATTTGGGGGGAAAAAATTGAAAGTGCGTTCCATAAGGAATACAGAAAGTGATTTTTCATCAGTCTTTTCTACAGCTTTACCACAGGACCAAGTAAATATTGGGACTAAAGAGCCTAAAGCATGTTTTGCTTCACAATCCCCAAGTAACTCAAAACCCAATTCAGTCCCAAATGGAAACATTCCAAAAGTACAAAGTGATGAGGGTAGGAAAGGTCCCTTTGTGAATACACAGAAGAACAACAATTTTTTCCCTTACAATATTGGAAACCAAACATTTCCATCTGAACAATATAGTTCCATGTCCAGTTTCAAAACTTGTATTCCTCCTGGCCATCACTGGATGTTACAGTCTCTTCAATCAAACACAATGTCATACAGTAGCATATCTAGTCCACTGTTTATACCTTACCCACATGGTCAATTACCCATGTATTCTCCATTTCCAGTGAGGGTTCCTGTGTCAAATTCCAGCACTTTTTTTCCATTTAGTAATATGCAATCAAATGCTAATTATGTGGGTAAAGAGAGCAGCCGTTGCAAGACTGCTATGCCAGTAAATCCAGTTTATACCACAAACAACCTAACTAGTTGTGGAGTTAAATCATCCAATGTAAAAGAGTCTGTGCAGGATAATACCACAATTTCAACTGCTAAAACCTGGATTGCAGGTAGTAGTAATACCAGTGCCGAAAACAAAATGACTAAGCCGACTTCTGCCCAGCCTGTCAGTGGACCATCTTCTGTATCAACAAAGGATAACTCTAAACCTAAAGAAACAGTGCCTGTGCCAAGCACTCCGAATACAGTGTATAAAGCTGCGACTGACAGCTTCCTATCCACAGCACCNTTAAGAGTCCCAACATATGTTCCACCCAATGTGACCATTCCAAAAACCTATGAATCCATGTCCAGTGCAGGAGCTTTCACCTATTCCACAGATAAAGAACATACGAGNCCAAGTGATTCTTCTCCTCAAAAAGGTTCTTTGCCCTCTGCTGAAATGGTAAAACTTCATTTTCTTTTATACATCAAAACAGTAAAACCAAAAAAAACATTGAAATTTAACTACTGTGACAGTGCACGTTAAGGAAGAGGCTATAGATCCCTAATTTTGGGTCCATTTTCAATTTATGGCTTAGTGGGTCATGGATAGACATGCATGTAACTTTTATGTACTGGATACTCATGAATAGATTGGGGAAATGTCAGCAGGGTTTTATTCAAGAGTANGTCTGCTAAATTATGTACTAATATATGAAAATACTCAAAACAATGTGTCCAAATTATATAATAGAGAGCGAAATTTTCATTGTACAGTTTATTATCAGATACTAACTAAAATGGAACACAAACGATTATATTCTATATTATTCTACAACAATGGAATTGATTTTATAGCGTAAATTTTGTTGTGTTGAATATTATANATTTTTTATGAATTTAGGACTGGGGTGTATACCCCCAACTTGATACCTCAACTGAGCATCCGATCATAGTCATTCCAAACCAACTGAATCTCTCCCAGTTCCGAAAAGTTGTGTCTTTCCTGCAACAGCGTCACAAAAATGTTACCAGGTGAGGGCTGACTTTTTGCTTTGGACTTAATAGACAGAACCACCAGTACTATTGTTTGTTCATTATTCCTGCAGAGACCAGATTTTCGAAACTTTGCAAGATATTAGCAGGAACAGAGAAGGCTCCCTTGCTGGTATGGGTATTCCAGAAATTGTATTTGAGGCATCTTCTATATTGGCAACAATAAAATAACAGAAGTGAAAATATGGTAGGTAGTTAACAGTTCAATATACTACTTAAAATGTACTCTAAAATGTATCCATTATCTGCAACGTCTAATTTACCACATTATAAGCAGCTAGACAGNCTTAAAGTACTTAAATGTTCCCCAATTGTGTTTTGCAGGATCAGTGATATATCGCTTCATGACTTTTCTTTGTGACTTTTCATCTAAGAAAATGAAATCGTGCTTGTCTGACCTCCAGAAATCATCCGGAATGAAGATCAGCCAGAGTTACACAATTTAAACAAGAGTTAAGTTTATTTAGGAGCACCCCATCCAAACAAATATAGGTTCATTAGACTACTTATCATTTTTGTTTAAAAGTTATTTGGAACCTGGTGCTGTTTGATCTCTTCTTTGGGTTTTTGTAGTTTGTGGGTGGAGGGGGGTTTGGGTTTTTATTTTGCAATTTGAGATAGTTTGGTCACACCAAGTGTGTCATGAGGAATAAAACCTTGAAAATGACTACCAGTTACTACATTGGTTGGTTATTATTACAGCTTTGTGAAATGAACCTTTTTATTTAAAGCTGGTAATAAAATGAATAAATCCTTTGCTGTGTTATTTCCCTATTTATGTATGTGTGCCGTTTCTGTAAATGCTACATTCCAATTTAAGACTCTTCGTGCAATACATTGACAATTTGTCCATGCTTTTTTATTTTTCCCTTTCTTCTGATAGTTCTTGTTATGTATGACTGCTGTTATGTAAATTCTTGTTATGTAAATTGACTGCTGTACATTAATGTTCTTGCTTTCACTTTTTACTGTGGATTTATATTGCATCAGAATTTTGTCAATGTAAACAAGTTATTAAAATGGTTCTCCTCAAATGTGGCTAAAGTTCCTGGACAGAGAAGGTCCTGTAGTAATGAGAAAAGGAAAATATATCATATGTCTAGTGTAAATGGTTTCACAGTTATGATCTATTGCCTTTAAGAAAGTGGCCTGCACCATNAAACAGGTCAGGCAGTTTCTATACACTCAGAAAACGAAGCTTTCTTTTTATATAAGGAGAGTGCAACCAACAAATGGTTAACCTATACAGCAATGCTGTGTGCACTTTGGAGTGGAGCTTCAGAAACGATCAGTCTCCCTCCACCATTGCAACCAGCTTCATGGACCCAGAGGATTGCTAGGCTGGGAGAAGTGGCTACGGAAAACAGATCCGTGGAACCTTACCAGAGCGACCCGGAGAGCTGTCCAGGAGCCGCCACTGATCGTATAAACCATTGGGGGGCGTGTGNATTGCGGTCTTGAAACCAATAGAAAGAGACATTGCCAAACTTAAAATCCTCCATATAACACGATCGGGATGTGATANTATATCTCCCTTTATTTAGCCAAATCAGGAATTCACAGATTAACCTGCAACACAGATATATCAGTGGTATTTTGACACCCTGCCCTGGATAAGTAGCACAGACGTGCGCTGAAAATATCTATTTGAATGAACGATCTATAATTAGAGCTTCATTAGTGTTTTTTTTATTGATGGATGTGGATTTAAATATATATTCATATGCACTTTTTTAATAAATAAGAAGTTGTTTTTCACCTCTGGTCTTGATATTAATATTGTAGTTGATCCAGGAATACAGTGTTCAGCGCAGATCTATCTCTAATTTTGTGTGTTCTTTATACTTATGTGGTCTTTAGAGTGCTAGTCACTTGTATCTGAAGCTGCCAAATCGATGATAAATGTAAGAGGGAAGAACACAGCACTAAANATACAGAAACAATAAATATACGTCCTCTACCTTTTTTTTTTAATTAGGCATTTTCATTAAATAAACATAAAATATTAACTTCTTGTGAGCAAATACACTGAGTCACAGATGCTATTGCTGAAAATGAATCCAAAATATTAAGTCTGTCTAGCGAATTTCAGGGAGCTATAGTCTAAAAAGCAACACAGAATGGAATAGAATGATATGGGTTCAGTCATAAGATATTGACGAACAAAATTATACTTATTGTATTTCACATTGGCGAGTCAATAAATAGATAATATCTGTAGACTAGGCTCTCAACATGCATTATAAAAAAAACTGTCATATGGCCTTACTGACTGATGAACTGCTGTAAATGCAGACAAACCAGTTAAGGGCCTAAATCTCTGAAACCTATTCACAAGATTACAAATGCGGCTGCATGGGAAGCATCAACATATTTTCAGGCNGGCTAAGAAGCAGCACTGGGCTACATCGTGGTATCATCGGGATCCATGATACCANGNGGCCATAGNCGACTTCCTATTCGGCCNATACCTAGGGCCGCCTCTGGCCTGTGTAGTCACTGTTTCGCACATAAGCTAGAAGTAATCTGCCAGAACTGGGGATCCAGCGGTGGTGTAGTCCAAGCCTGTATAACCTGGTGTTACCCCACCCCATAATATCTGTATTCCTGTATGTAAATCAAGTAATGACTGGAATTTCCAAAGCGCTGATTGGACCTTGGGGTCAGGCTGGTGAAAGCTGCTGCAGTATAGTTGTGCACTGTGACACCGATTCTGGCCACCATTGTTAATAGCTGTGCCTGGCTGCAGTAATGTCCCCTTCTGGCCGTCAGAGCTTCATTTTCTTAAAGCAGCAGAATGCACCTTCCAACTTCTGTCATTTCACTTGCATTCTTGACTAGACAGAGATCAGAATGGAGACTTCAAAGGGCACTTCTGAGGCTGTAATNCACACCCTTAGTCATACAGCTGCACACATTTTAAACATCTGCTGTTCAAACCTAGCAAAGTACACATGACGTTTTTGGATGTTCAATGCCTTTTGTGGTCTTAA
>JABWIB010008830.1:0-16371 GCA_016617825.1 Platyplectrum ornatum | reverse complement strand
CAGTGCGCGACGCCGTGACGTCACGCAACAGCCGCTCCCCGCCCCTTCCCATATAAGCCAGCCAGTGGCTGGGAAGGGTGAGGAGCNNGGAAGATGCNGNTGCAGAAGGTGGGAAAGCAGCTGTCAGGTAAGATAACTGTATTTGTACTTATGTCAAAAATTTTTATTAAATTATGGGGGGCGCCAGAAACTTTTTTGGCTTGGGGGAGAAAAAACTCTAGTTACGCCACTGAGCTAGTCACTGGAAAGTGGTAGCCATGAATCACGCACACGGGCAGCAGGAGCAAGGGTGGTCACAAGGAGGGAACAGGTGCACTATATCATACCCTCCAACATGACCCATTCCACCAGGTACCTAATATTCCACTCCTGATCTTCCACCTGTCACTCACCTGGATCTAATTAACTAACTCATGTTTGAAAAACATATTTGTCTTCGACACAGGTGGTTACCATAGTAACTGATTGCCAGAATCTCAGGAACAGAGCATTTTGTACCTAGTGGAATGGGTCATGTTGGAGGGTCTGCTATATATGACGGCCCCATCCATAACACTGGCGTTCGCAGTGTGTGTCTCAGGGTCAGGGGCATACATTGCTCACACTAATAAACCACACAATGGAGTCCCATCCCCTTGTAGCAGAGGGTTCGGCCCAGGAGAAGCACAGAAGCCTGGGGGTGGGATGGCTTCCTGGAAATTCTGCAACCCTGACCTAGAATCCGCTTATTCCAACTTCCAGGGGTGTATTATACAGTGTGATCAGAGAACATTAACATCCTGCTTATGTAATGTCAGCACCGACAAATGGGGTCATTTTCCCTACGGTACATCACTCTTTGTTTGTGGGCCATTCACGAGAACGTTGTCATTCTCATGGAGGACATAGGAGCCCCAGAACCTGTAAAACATAAATAAAACCAGATTACATTCCAGATGTTTTCACTTCTTCTGATGCGCTGGTGTCTTTGTTTTGTATGGAGAGGACGCTGTATCTGCACAACGGCACATATACAGCATCCTCTCCGGCTGCACTGGACGCACCAGAAGGAGCTGTGCCCAGCAAAGACATCTGTAACTTAAGTAAGTTATTCTGTATTTTTTTTTCTATTTTTTTTTTTTTACAGGATTTTTGTCTTATTTTTTTTTAGGTGAACAAACGAACATCAGTTGATCACCGATGTCGCTTGCTATGTTGTTTAGCGTTTTATCGCCGTATTTTTTATGCACTTATGTGTGGTGCTCCTTGTTCATATAAACTTTTTTGGTCAATTTTTTTTTTCCTTAAAGTGATGGAGATAGTATTCTTTGGTCTCCCCCCATCTACCCCCTTCCTCCCTCTTATAACAGCTATTGGAAGGAGGAAATGGGGGGGGGGGATCAGTGAGAGGATTGCAGAAACTTTAACACCATCTACAGATGACGATCTTTTAACTGCGTGATAAACGCCGCTGCGAGGATTAATAAATAATAGAAACAGCGAGCCTGCGATAGCATTCATTTTAGACTACGATCGGCATGGAAACATAACACTTCCATGCTGATCATGCTGCAATAAATACTAGAAACTCTGTTTTCATCAGAAAGCTGTCATTTGCACTTCAAAATGAAGACATTAATAAATATACCTATATGACATGTCTGAATGGAGTGTAATATGGAGTGTAACTAATGACAAATTTACCTCCCCTGCAATTCAACATGGTTTTGCCCACCAAGGCTGGATTTAGTTCTAAGATACAAATCTTGCATTTGTTAAAGTAAACCTATATAAACTTTTGGATTTGTTCATCTCAATATGGAGTGACACACAATCTGATTCAATTTCGCCACAAGTTTGTTTTCTATTTATAATCTGTATCCAGTATTTTACAGGAGAATTATGGTTAAAGGTATATTAAATATAGTGTGCTAACAACTCTGAAACATACACGTTAGAATTGATCACTAGAAATTGCATCTCGTATAACTCTGTAATGTTAACTGCCTTGTACTAATTCACTTACTGCATGTACTGCACAGCTAAATTATTGTCATTTTAAATAAATGTGTAAATAAAAAGTATAATAATTTCACAGGGTCGTGTGTGCAATTTCTAGTGTTGCGCAAACATTATCTTCCCATAATAACCTATGTCTGATGAACCTCACTGCCCCAGGCTTTTGCCTTTGCTCTGTGACTTGCTCCCTACTATTAGAATTGTATGAATGAATTCATATCTAAATCTGGAAACCATGACTTTCCCCACCAGCATACAAGACAGTAATAGCAATAAAAGCACATTTATATTAAATGATGATCAAAGATCACAACACATGGAAGCTTTATATTAGACACGTGCGACTCCATTGTAAATCAATGCACATAAACTTTATCACAAAAGTAGCAAACATGACATGAATGTTTTGGACAGCGATCCATCCACAGCTAGGTACATTCAATTGTAGAACAGGTTACAATAAGAGAAAGAACATTAAACAGTATAAGAAATGTCAACTTGTCACATATATAAAAACCAACAAATATTGAAGACCCTGCTTCAAATGATTTTATTAGATTTTCTTATGTTCTCCATACCCACACCTTGACCTTAATACACTTAAAAAGCAACACAACAGAACTAGCAAGAACATCTGTCACATTTCTTCCCTAAGCATGCACATTGTGAGTTATTGTCTTCACTTTTACTAGAGTTAACTACAGCCTTACATATAGGAGTGTTCAGTCTTGTGTACATATAGGACCTAGAATGACAGATTCTTTTATTATTAACATAACTGCATCTTCAGGTGCAACCAAGATACATATACAGTAATTGTGATGGAGCCACAATGTGTCATCTGAAGAGAATAGCCCAGATGGGGCAATATTCTACTAATAACTCATGTTCTCTCATGTGTCAGGAGATGGGTTTTAAGTTCTTCTTCTGTTCCAAACCTCAAAAGGCAGTTTCTGCATTTATGAGGCAGATCAGCAGAATGACGAAAATCTAGGTGAGTTTTCAGATCCTCCAGCTGCCCTGTTGAGTATTCACAATATTGGCACAAGTAGACCCCTTCCGATGAATGCAAGTTTAAATGCTCACTATACTCCAACATGCCTGAAAAGCCTTTTCCACAGTCATCACAGACATGTGGGTAGAAGCGTGTGTGTTCTATTGCTACATGCCTATTCACATTGGTGTGAAGCCTGCTGCTAAAACCACATACTTGACAGACAAAGAAGTTTTTGCACTTATCAAAGCTGATTTTGTTTAAGAGACTGAACTGTCCACGTCCCCCATTGTTATAGGCATCACTCAACTCGATCAGACGACATGTGTGCTCATTCACCACATGACTGTGCAGATCCTCTGGATCATTGGTCTCATGCTCACAGAACTGACATAAGTACTGTTCATCACAACTGTGCTCCTGAAAGTGAAGGTAGAGTTCACTACTTGTGCAAAACTGTAAATCACACTGCTCACACCAGTAGAGAAAGTCATTGAAATGAGAATCTGCCACGTGCTGACTGAGATTCTCAAAGGAAGTGGTCTTGTAGTCACAGTGCTTACAATTCAGCTGCTCTTCCTCCTCCTCCTCCTCCTCCTCTTCCTCGTGTACTTTTCCGTGTTCCAGCAACAAGTCGTCACTAGGGAAGCTTTGTTTGCATATTTTGCAGATGTGCGACTCGGTGCACTTGTGCTTCAAAATCATATGCTGCTTCAGGTCGGAGAAGTACTTGCTGTTGTAGTCACACTGCTCACAACGGAACAGTCCACTGCTGTTGGCTCTTAGCAATGGCCACTTTTGTGGAGTAGTTAAGTTGGAAGAAGGGCTGCCTTCAGGATTTTCCTGGATCTGGAGTGGAATATCTTTTACTTCCTCCTCAGTAACAGGAGAAGGAACAGATTCTGCCTCTTCAGTATGGACTTCTACCACTGCATCTTCATGAGTTGGCTGGGTTAACAACGTGGGGGACTCACACATTTCTCTGCTTTCTCCATTAACAGTTGGTTGTTCCTCTGGAGGGGAATCAGAGTAAAATCTCTTATACACAGATCATACACTTTTTATATACTCTATAGTCACTACCTTGCTTTAAAAATGGGTTTCCCCACTGTGACACGAGCATATTAAATTCAATGTGAAGGAACTGTCACCATTGTGAGTTTATATAACACAAGTGAACTGTTGTCTTTGCTTTGTAAATAAAGGCGAGCCCTATAGAAAACATAAGTGGTTTTCCCATTTCTTGCAACCACTTCCTCCCAATCAAACACACTAATGACCATCTACTTTGAAAACCCCATTCCCATAGGCAACAAATTCCCTGATGCTTTACAACTCATGGAAGTTGTTGTTTAAAGCAGTAGCCCTTCCCCCATAATACAAGTTGTGTGCTTCTCCTACTAACCTTCAGTGTCTGGAACTTTAGGTTCAGCTTGAATGATAGAACAGACACTGTAACAGTGATCAAAAAATATTCCATTGTTGTCGATAGTTTTCACTGGAACTGCAACTTCTGGGAAGAGTGGGAAAGTAGCTTGTTAGAACACAAGCCTTTTCTAACAGGACAAAGATCAGCTGACAAAAGGGAATTGTCCTAACAGCAAACAATACTCAAAACACAAATTACCTGTGTTACTCGTACCTGGAGAAGTGACCGTGGCAGACTGGACTGCATACCGGGAAGGAAAAGAAGTCTTCCTTTTCCGTTTCTTAGGATGCTCATTCATAACTCTGCAATCTGAAAACACGTACATGTAACATTTCCAATTATATTACACATAACAGTGGAATTATCTATACAATACTTACTGCTCTCATCCACCCACAATGCAGATTGCGTGAACAGATAGCAAAGTGCCAGGCACACAAATGTTCACAGAACCTAGAAATACATAACAATACAGGAGAACTAAGGTTGGAGCTACTTTCAGTTCCCTTTTCTGTGGGTACCAAATGTTAATCCTAAACTTGACAAACTGATAGCTGGGAAAATCATGGCCCCATTGTTCCACCTTTATGATAATACAGCAGCGATCAAACAAATATACAAACCGACTGTTACTATTATCAGCAGCTTTACTGGGACATTTTGTTGATGTTCAAGAAATTCAGTCCAGTATAATACAATTACTGGGCAGATGACTGTATAATGAGTTTCTGGCTTTACAAAGCTACATTTAGTTACTGCAAATACATAACAAGGGAGTATATGAGGTGAACACATAAGAGGGATGATAGTTTGGGAGTAATGGCAAAACAGGTGCAACTCTAATATACAGATTAAACATAATGCTATGAAATCAGCGATCAGGAGTCTCCCAGATATTCCAGGAGAGGCAGCAACCCTGTAACAGAACAGCTAAGCCTGTGTAACGTATACATTCCAGAGGCAGGAGAGAAACAATGTGAAGGGAATAAAAGCATCTACTACCAGTGACAGGATGAGAAATCTATGTATAACATACCACAGCTAAGCTTTCCCTGATTAGTGTCCATAGCAGTGGCCGCCACCATGTATTATAAAGCACATATATAGCAGTGACATACAGAATAACACTGGGTAAAATGGTAAACCTGATGTAAATACCTGGGAGGCAGCTGCAGAATGCCCCTTCCTTATGTGCTCTATATGCTTCATTACCTAATACACAGTACTGGGGTCTATAGCCAGCCCACATACCATGCCCGTGCTCCAGTGCAGGGTATTGATGAGGGTGATAACCCAGCATACGTGCAATGTACAATGCAGTGCAGAGGTCGGTATACTATACCTGGATGATGCACACGGGCACTGCTCTGTCACGGCGGATCCCGGGAAGAGTAGAAAATGGCGATGACCAGGCGCAGGCTCGCAGACGTCCCCTGTGACAAGCCGGAAAGTCACGCAACATGAAGCTCGTCCCTTCCCGAGGCCCGAGAACAGCGAGTGCTTAGGGGACGAACAGAAGGGCACCGGCAGTAAGAGTGCCCAAGAAAGGCGACAGCGACGTCTAGTGGTCGCCCAAGGTACAGCATATCCTTCTGGGTAGTCCAACAAATGAGAACAAAAATGTTAGTGAAGGAAATGTGACGGCGACACCTAGTGGTCACCAAGCATATGATAACTTTTGCAAATTAACTACTGGTGAAAGATTAAGAGACGGCGACACCTAGTGGTCACACAGCATATCATACCCATTGTATATCAACTACTGGTAAAACATAAAGAGATGGCGACACCTAGTGGTGAAAGATTAGGAGACAGCGACACTTAGTGGACATCCAGCATATCATGGCAACAGTACAAATTCTTGGGACCAACCAAGAATCTATACAAAACAGGAGCACTTTATTTTGAAAAATAAAAGATTGTCGATTAAAATAACAAGAATGTCAAATTTTACAACTTTATTAAACAAATACAAAAAATATATTGAACAACTAATAGCATTAACACAAATTTAGGTCACAAACAAGACTTGAATTGCAGGGGGAGGTAAAATGAATGTCAGACAGTGTTTGCATGCAGGGAGAATACTTTATTTTTGCATGTTGCACACAGATACTGACCAGTGATAATCGATCTATCAAGGCAGCGTGATACATATATATACATATACCTAAGGCTTGTGTGCAATATAAATTTGTGTTTGGGTGCTTAATGCTTTTAGTTGTTCCAAATATTTTTAGTATTTGTTTAATAAACTTAAAAAACTTGTTGCAACTTTTTATTTTTCAATATAAAGTGCTCCTGTTTTGTATAGATTCTTGGTTTTTGTGGGTGTGACAAGCCCTGCTATTATATTGAACATTCTCTGTTTTGTGGCTGAGGGAGCTTGTCTCTGTGAGTTCTACTGGTGAAAGATTTAGTGATGGCGACATCTAGTGGTCGCCCAGCATATCATAACTATAGTATATCAACTACTGGTGAAAGATTAAGAGAATAAAGGGAATCAATATCACATATAAAGGTATACAGTTCCAGATTCTTAATTGACTGACTTCAGTTCACTACTCCATCCGTGTCAAATGTCACAACTCAGCATAGTAACATTCTAGCATTCCCTTCAGTTTCAATCTCCTGTGAAGATGCCAAGAACCTTAGGGATGGGAGTGGGCATCCTTTCCATTCGTAATGTCTTTGGTCCTGGAGGAAGAAAGGTAGGTTTACCTCATGTTTCTACACCTTTGTTACTTTACACACACTCTGCCCCCTATTCTCTGATCCTGACTCCAATGATATTCTCATGTCGTTACTCTACCTGTTCAGGACCAGTCCGTACTAGACCCGGTGCACTGCATCGCAACTACAGAGGTTAAATTTTACACCTCCTTCAGATGTATATTGCACCATGCACAATGCCAATATATGGTTGCCTTGGAGTCTGGTCATTGCTTGAAGTGCAGATCATCTACTGCCACCTGCCGCAAGATATCTAAATTTTGGTATAAATTGGTAGGTTTCATTAACAACTCCTTCCACTCTGCCTCCCATAGGACACCACAGCATTGTTGTGCTGTGACTTTCAATCCTTGGATTTGGGCCCCCAAAAGCGGGAACTCATTCCTTTCCTGATCGTCCTCAATATGATTGCTAAGAAGGTCATTTTGGAGAATGGACATCAGCCTCTCCCCCCATGCTCAGCTCGGTACGGAGTCGCCTACTCTGTATCTTGTATTTTGACCGTAGAGCCACTCACCCTGAAATTTAAACTGGCGTGCAGCGCTTAAATGCCAAATGGTCCCCATATATTTAGCTTCTCCCCTCTGAAACTCAGATATGTATCTACTCGCTGTTTGGCACCTCCACCGTCATCCTTGACCAGGAGTACTTCTCCACATGACACTTCCCCTCCCCCTTCCCCTCCCCCCAGTCTGTTGGTCTCTTTTCCCCCTTCCTCCTAGTCTTCACCCACATCTGGCATGCAACGATTCTCATGCCTCCTCCGCTCCTTACCATCCCCTTACGCAGGCTCCCTTTTTTATGTCTGCCATATGTACTCACAACGCCTGTATTGTTGGACAATATATAACAAAGGGATTGGAGTTAGGTTTATTAGTATTAGATATTATTAGGTTTATCCTTTTATTATAGATAGTATTAGGTTTATCCATAATAATAATTATTTCTTTTTTAAGGATTCGTTTTATTTACAAATAGCAGGCACTGCGATGGGGCAAAATTTGCCCCCAGCTACGCAAATCTATTTATGGCGGCATGGGAAAACGACACAATATGGAGCAACCATATTTGGAGCGAGTATCTAAAAATATGGATCCGCTATATAGATGATATTTTATTTATATGGACAGGCCCCAAGAATCTTTTAGATGACTTTTGTGATTATTTGAATCAAAATAATCTGAATATTAAACTAACCTTTGATATTAGTGAAAAATCAGTTAACTTTTTAGACCTGGCTATCTTTGCGGAAGGAGGCCTTTTAAAAGTTAAAAACTATATGAAACCCACGGATAGCAATTCGTACATCCAATTAGAAAGCTGCCACCATAAAAATTGGCTAGAGAACATACCCAGGTCACAATTAAGGAGAATCCGCAGAAATTGTACAAACGATGCGGATTACAGGGAACAAGCAAAAATTATTGGAGAAATGTTCAAAAAGAAAGGGTATGCAGAACGAGATATTAAAGAGGCCATTGAGAAGGTGGGTGTACTTGATAGGGGGGTCCTAATTAAAGGGAAAGAGCGAGTTAATAACCCCATACAAGAGCAAAAGGATCCCAAAGTGCTATTTATTACACAATATAATAACAATCATAAAGTCCTAGAGGGTATCATTAGAAAACATTGGTCAATATTGTTGAAAGACCCCAATTTAGAGGGATATATCCCTGAAATACCTAAATTTGTCTATACTAGGGCTAGAAACTTGGGGAACCAGTTAACCAGTAGCCTCTACAAAACATTACCAGATGAGGGGGCAAGAATAAAAACAAAGGGATTCCATAGATGTGGAACCTGTAATATCTGTCGAACCCACACAAAACAAAAAAGTAAGATTACTGAATTTAGATCTAATCAAAATGGCAGGGCATTCAAGATAGAACAGTTTATTACATGTTCAACTGAGAATGTAATATATTTATTGGAGTGTAATTGTGGAAAACAATACGTGGGAAAAACGAGTCGCCCCCTTAAGACTAGATTTGGGGAACATGTTTATAATATCAAAAGAGGTTTTGAGAAACACTCTGTTTCATCACATTTTAAGGAAAAGCACAATTGCTCTATAACCTCAATGACGAGCATGATAGGTATAGATAAAGTTAGCCCTAAATGGAGAGCAAACAACATAGCAGAAGTATTGGCAAAAGCAGAAATGAGATGGGTGTTTAATTTAAGTAGCCTGCATCCTGGGGGATTGAATATGAATTTCGAGATCAAGTGGTTTTTATAAATATGGTATTAGTGATCAACTTGGGGTTTTTTATAATTAGATGGCCACTTTAATTTTTATTTTTATAATATTAGTATTAGATCTTGAGTACCCTGCATTTCTACTTAGTGTTATATATTTTCCTAAACACTGCCTTAAGTTGGAAGACGGCATACACAGGGTTAAAATGACACCGGGTGTAAGAATGAGGCAGAAAATGTGGGAGGTACTAAAACTATAAGTNAACCCCACAGATAGAACACACCTATAGCCTTGACAAAGACCTTATCAGGTGGAAACGCGTCGGCTGCGGTGAAAAGGATCCATGAGAGGCTGCCTCCATAAACAGTGGAAGGATCCTGGACACTTGTGTTTTATGCGATTATTGCTCTTACTAAGTGTGAGTAGTTAGAGCATACATTTTTACTATTTTCAATAAAAGTTTGACCTGCACTATCAGGTGTGCACTCTGTTGTTCTTTATCTCCCCACGAGTCCCAGTTCGAATATTGGAGCACGAATACGGCTGTTAGGAGGACCGGGGAGTGACTGACATCGGGCCACGTGACCACGCTGCATAGAATCAATAGCAGAACGGCACGGAGCAAGCAGCGTCAGGAGACTGAAGAAAGAGAGCACGGTGAACTCCGTTTGGGACAGGAAAAAAGACCCACCAATCTAGCGTGGATACGCTACAACGAACTGTGAGCTGGAATACTTATTTATGGTTACAGACTTGGGACATCTGAACGAGTTTGCTAAAAAGTAACGGGCGCTGACAAACAGTCTATTTTATGTTGCCTGTATTGTTGGGTTCAGGTACCATCCACATATATATCAGACTATTTTATATGGACAATCATGTACATATATTTACATATCAAATAGTTTCTTAGACATAAACTTGCTCCAAAATGTTTGGACAGCTCCTGAATTTAAAAACAAATTGTTAAGCCCTGATGTATATAGTTTTGTTGGACATACATTTAGAATGTTTTATTCATTACATTAGGAAGGAAATATTCTTTGATTGTGTATGAATTAATGACCATGTAATATTCAGTGATTTCCGTTGCCTCCATATGCTGCTCTGGACCTTTTGATTGTTGCTGAATTCCCTAGAGATGTTAAAGGTAAGATGAATGCCATCTGCGCCTTGAAACATGGAAAGCTATTTATATAAATACACATCTCTTTGTACTCCCCAAATGTTGGCTGACTGTCAAAAGATCATTTATCTAAATAACGTAAATAGTATGCTTACTGTGTATTGTTGCAGTATTCACCTCTGCTCATTTTGCTTAATATACATATATGTTTTAATAATACCCATGATTATTATTACTATGATTGTGTAGCACCCAAACCTTTCTAGTGTCTGGGATTACGTGTTTCAAGCAATGGTACTAGGGTCCAGCTTTTACACCGTTATTTAACATTGAAACACCCCAGCTATATACATTTTGGATAGAAGGGATGTGTGGATGCAGAAAGCCAGTTCAAGTATGTGGACAGGTCTGATGAGTTTATTTACTTTTATTTGAGAAATGTTTAGAAGTATATTTTATGATTAGAAAATACCATTTCATTCCATTAATACTACATATACCACATTGCTGGTGTGAAAACTGATGTTTTCCCGACAGGATGGGACAGAGGTAAAAAAAAATATGTAACATATATATTAAATACTTAAACCTAAGACCTAATGTATCTCAGGGGCAGGCTGGCAACTTTTAGCCTGAGGGGACAAGCTTCTCATAGGAAGGAATCATAACTTAGGTCTCCTGCGGTACCGCACTAAAAGCTTCTAGTGTAATGACATTCATTCACTGGCTGTGAACTGGGAGACGAGAATGGCTATTAGCCCCAGCTATCCACCAATCCACCAAGGCGTTCTCACAGGATTTTACTATTTCCACTATTAAAGCGAGAGATTTGCCTTCCTCTCAGCTGGCCCCAAAAAGCCTAGAGCCTGTTGCCCCTTCCCCCTGGCCCAGCCCTCCCCTGATGTATCTTAAGGATTCCTCTGGTTTATGTGGCTTGATCTCCTACAAATGACCCCAGATATTCCTCCCATAGAACATGCAATATAACAAGACATATACAAAAAAATAATACACCCAATGTCCTAGTTAATGAAATATTATTTCACTTAAAATTAGGATATCTTGTATGTAGGTAAGTACCTTCCTTCTCAAAAACCTCAGTTGTAAATCTATGAGAAGCTTGGTGTAACTCAGCGCCCACACACTGCGTGGTAATCAGGCATATCAAGCCAACCACACTGTGGCTATAGTAATAGGATAAGTCCAGAAGTGGTCGTATCTTTCAGCAATTTTACATTATTAAACTATAGAACTTTTTTCATTTTAATGTGCAAAAAAACTGTTTATTATAGATTGTGTAGCCAGCTTATGGTGGGACCAGATCCAGACTACTGACATATGCACTACAAGATCAGCCCAGTGGTCAAATGAATTTATGAAATGCATATAATTATCCATTACACATTTACTGTTTATTGTTATTTTAGTGTAAAAACTGATGAACAATATACTTTTAATTAAAATGTATTTCTAATCAGACTATTTATGGTTAGCAGGGTTTCTGAAAACCATAGAGGCCTAAATTCACTAAGCAGGGAGCTTGCAGGGGAACTGAAAACTGGGGATGTTGTCCATAGCAACCAAACAGATTCGAGCTCTCAGTTTCATTTTAGATACTGGAGAATGTAAACTCGAATCTGATTGGTTGCTATGGGCAACATCCCCACTTTTCAATTCCCCTGCAAACTCCCCACTTACTGAATTTAGGCCAGAGTGTTGCTTGTCTATCTTAGCTCTTAGAACTTAGAGCTAGAAATATCTCAGTGATCCCAACCCCCCCCTTCCCTTCTCTCTTCTTCATAAGTTTCCATCTATGTCACTCCTGCTGAGGTTATTCTGTTTATGTTTTACGCCCATACATGCAACTGTTGCCCCCTGACATTTGTAATATTTTTTCTACATCATTACATTTTTATTGAGTTTTAACAGAACAAATTGGGTAGAGAAAAAAGAAGAAGGGGGGATAACATCTGGGGTACAGAGTGAAATATAAGAATACAAATCAACAGCAGGAACGCAGAAATACCGCCCGGGTGGGAGGGAGGGAAGGGAGGAGGGGAACCATCTTGAGCAAAATAATAAACACAAGAGGCCACACCCCCATGCGGGGAGTCACAAATAAAAACAGAGGGGCTCAATTCTCGTCATCAGGAGTTTCACAAAGATGTGGAGAGGCGGGCAGATTGTCAATGGGGGCAGCCCCTCCACCGAGGTCTCCAGACACATTCTGACCACGGGAGCCAGCGGATTAAGGGAGATGTCAGAGACGCACCAGGGACACATCACGTTTCCATTTCAAAGCTGAATTGGACCTTGTTCCTGATTTTAGTCATAGTAGGGGGGTTGGGGTCCCTCCAGTTTTGGGCTATAGCAGCTTTGGTGGCTGGTTTCTTTAGGGAAGGAGCTGGAGGACGTTGCGACATTATATAGGACAGTAAGAATTGGGGCTAAATCATCAATAAAGGTAAATAAAAGTCGTTAATGAAGCCGTCCGGTTCAGGGGTTTTTCCCTTAGGGAGTTGTTTAATGGCAAGTTCAATTTGCCAGGGACCAGGAGGCATTGAGGAGTTCAAGGGTGGTAGCGTTATCCGTCGGGAGAGTCAAGTCTTGGAGGAACTGAGCTACCGAGGCATGTATTGGGTGAGTCACGGTAGCATATAACTGTAGGTTGTAGAGAGTAGAATAATAGTCGGCAAAAACATTTGCGATATCGAGGGGGTTACACACTCTACGACCCGTCAAAGAAATTAGGCTCCTAATCCGATTATGAGCCTATCGGCCCCGGAGTTTGCGGGCCAGCATACGACCCGCCTTATTGACCGACACATAGAATTTATGTTGAAGTTACGGCGTTCCACAGTAGCGATCTGCGATTCCAACTCCCGCAGTGTAGGTATTGACGTTTCAACCTGGCCCCAGTCTGGATAGCGACCCCCCTTCATTACCACCTTCAGGGCGCTCCAAAAGGTAAAAATGGAGGTGTTGTTTGGGGCGTTTGTGAGGAGGTATAAATGTAAGGCATCAGCCAGAACCTTTTTGGAGGCCAAGTCTGTTAGGAGGTAGGCCTGAAAGCGCCAGGGTCTAGGGGGCATCCCGGACGTGAGAGGGTCCCAAACCCAAGTGATGGGAGCATGGTCAGACCACGTAATCAGGTGGATGGTAACAGAGGAAACATGCTGCACGGCCCATTTTTCAATGAGAATGGGGTCTATACGGGAGTAACAGAGGTGGACTGGGGAAGAATACGTATATTCCCGAGCAGATGGGAAGTGAACACGCCAGAGATCATAGAGATCATTCTCATCCAGAAGTGTCCGGAAAGCAAGGGCTGGGGCGGTCTCAGGGAGGCCAGAGCAAAGGGCAGATGATCTATCCAATTTAGGATCAGGAGCCAGTCAACTTATTTTTGTGAGGTATACATTTATGATTCACCTTGTTGCTTTTTCAGATTACTGTTTGCTTATTGTCATGATGTTCGCTTACTGTACTTTGTTTAATTAAAATATTCAACACAAAAAGAAATAGAATTTTAGAAGTGTGTAATTATTCAATACCTTCCGCATAATTCTGTCCATTCTTTATCAGATGCTATTCTATTCATTTTATTACACATTCCAGTTAGTCATTTTATATATTGTAGATAGCAGTTTAAATACTATTCAGAAATGTAATTTTAAGGAGGGTCTGTCCAAAATAATTGACAGTATATTGCTGTAACCTTTATGGTAAATTATGCATACTGATTACAATACATTCAGTAAATAGTAGAAGAATTGCCAATGGAGTCTCTGAGATAATGACACTGGAATTGTAAGCAATGATTTCACACAGTCACATTCCTGGGTTTGTTGTTGTATTTCACGGTTTTAGTGACCTGATAGAAAAGCAAAACCAGATGCCACCTCTTAAAATATGTATGAGCTACTGAGTAGCTAAAGCTTCCTTACTCCTCAACACAAAAAGATTATGTACAATTTTAGCCTGTTCAGCCAGAGACAACAAAATAGTCATCAATAATTCACCCGTCAATCGGACTGATGTGAAAAAAAATCCCTGGCAAGGCAACTTGTTCAAGGATACAAAAGCTTCAGGTCTAAATTCTTTCAGGCGATTTTAAGCAAAGATCAATCAAGGGTATATCAAGGATGACAAGCAAAAGGGGATCTACCCAGAAACAAGCTGATGGCTCTTTATTCCTGTTCTCGGGTACAGTATTACATTTGACTTAGCTCTTTAAATGTGTTTGCGTTGGAGACTTTGTTTAAAACTTTTGACAAAGGAACCAAATAGAAATCAGGGAAGATGACAAATTGATTAATGCTTTCCATTGATTTAATTACTCAAGTTTCACATAATCTTCCATAGAAATAACCATTTCTCAATAGGTTTAAATGAATATTATAATTATATTATTAGTAGGAGTATATGGCATGTTGTGTAGGTGTGTAATAGTATTCAAATAGGCATTACTAAAATAATTGATTTAAAGTTTGTTAACTCTTTTTGTGTAGTGTGGACACCGATATACAGGGAAGCTGGAAACAGGTGGTAATTGGGAAATTGTTATAGTGGTACATGTTACTGTAAATGACTGATACCTGATATCACTTACAGACTGTGCAATGCAATTATGTGTTCTGGATCAAACTACATACAGTGTATAGCTGTACTTTTTGACAATGTAGTTGTTCAGAGACAACACATAAGCATTTACATTATATATTTGTCTTTGGCAGGTTACACATTTTAAAACATTATTATTATTATTATTAATAATAATAATTATAATAATAATAAATTATAATAATAGTAAAAGGAAAAAAATGCTTTTACATTTAAAAAAAAGTGATGAATTATTTAAGATGATTAGTGACAGTATATTGGTAAAGCAGTACGTCTTACAACTGTTTGCAATGTTTTATTCTATTAAGGTCACTATTAATAGTTTGTTAATGTCACTACATTATTTTATTTTACTATTTGGGGAGCATCGTTATGTAAAGTTTTTATTGATTTGAGCAGATAAGCAGTAAGGACACACAAAGGTGGGTGTATTACTGTATAAACAGACACACACATTACAAGGCAAAAAGTAATGGGTTATTTCAAATAATTAGTGACAGTGCTTTTACACATAGAACTCACATGTTGAATGGCTTTATGTTTAATCTATAAATTTATAAAAGATGTGTTGAGCTAGGACACGTAACCACTCAAATAATTCTATATTCACAGTTGAAATTTGCCTTCCTTGAAGTTCATTATGATTTTGGTCAGGTGTACTCATACACCTGTGTTATACCATGGGTTTTCACTGGTTTTTACCCATACCACACATAGACTGTTTTTTCTCAGTGCAAATAGGTGCTTGGTAGGTCCATTATATATATCTGACATTATATATTATACATATATCGGATATTAATATCTGATATTATTTATTGTGATTTTGATATGTATTACATTTTTTTCTATATTAAAATGATATATTTACACAGAATGTGTTAGCAGAATAAAAAAATATATTTAGACACATTTAGAAACAAAAAACTTGAATACATAGAAAAATCACAATAAACAATATCAGAAATGAAAACAATTCACATCATAAATTGTTTTACTTTTAGCACGATTAATACCTACATGCGTGGACACACAATTATCCCACCAACCCACAGACGATAATCGTGGATTTTGGCTAAAAATCTGCCCATGACTGGCCTCCTTTACACTCTAATGTGCAAAACCATGTTGAATTGCAGGAGAGGTAAAGTGAATTAATTGCAATCAGTATTACAGGTGAGAGATGATGTTTCCAGCACAAGTCTAATAACAGTGTTAAGCTGGCCATACACCAGAAAGATAATCTTTCCAATCAACAGATAAATGAC
>JABWIB010008829.1:8454-19509 GCA_016617825.1 Platyplectrum ornatum | reverse complement strand
ATATATATATATATATATATATATATATACACACACATACATACATACACACACACACACACATACAAAGAAACTAGTTGAAAAGACAATCAGATACCAGCACTCATATGTATCAGAAAATTCTCATTTTTATTGTTTTTTTATTGTTTTTTTTTTATTTTTTTATGCAAACTACTCCTCAGAGTAGTGAGCTGGTGTAGGAGGGGGATAAAATTAACCGCAAATATTTGAGTTAAGGAGTGCGGGAAATGGATACCTAAGTAGGAAATGGACGTGGAATTCCAGACGTATGGGTAGGAGGCTTGCAGGGGAAGATTAATCGGGAGGGCTTCAGTCTTAGTCACGTTTAGCTTATACAGCGAGGCTAAAGAATACGCATGTAAGATAGATTGTAAACCGAGTAGGGAGGAAAGCGGATGAGAAACAAAGAGCAGTACGTCATCAGCAAATAAGCAAATTTTGTAGTCTCGGGAGCCATAGTAAAAACCGGGGAAGGAGGGGGATGAGCGTAACCTCTCAGCCAGGGATTCCATAGCTAGAACGAAAATCAGGGGCGACAATGGGCAGCCCTGACGCGTGTCGTTAGAGATGTTAAAGGAGCGAGACAGGAACCTATTATAGAAAACCCTGGCCAAGGGGCCCGTGTAGAGAGCAAGGAGGGCATGAAGGAAGGGACCCTGAAAGCCAAATCTGTGGAGGACCACTCGCATGTAGCCCCAGTGCAGCCAGTCAAACGCTTTCTCCGTGTCCAGAGAGAGAAGTAGACCTTGGTCCTGTGAGGTAGAGAGGATGTCAATGATACCATTTGCTCAATTGACACAGATAAAAAGGATCAATAGTGATTGAGTGATGGCGGAATTACAAATGTATGAAGCATTAAACAAATTTGCCAGTAGCGGATACTTGTCCATGGCCAAGACTAAAACTGATCACCAGGGAAAACTTGCTACATTATAACCCCAAGAAGCAACTTGGTGAGAAATTACCATGGGTGACCATTTTCAAAAACACACTTTTTCAAAAGGCCACTAACTTACCAGGATTGCATGCATTAACTCTACTCCCCAGTCACACAGGGGGGCGCAATCTGCGTGACATCTTATGTAAGAATGATATCAAAACCACAAATGACAATCTGACTGGCTCCTTTCTGACCAAAAAACCAGGGTGCTACAAATGTTTTGGGTGCACAACCTGTACTCAATTATTGACAAGTTCCTCTTTCACCCACCCCTAGACTCTCATGAAATACCTCATAAAATATGTCTTCACATGCACCTTCAAATATGTTATTTCCTGCATAATATGCCCCTGCAACTTACCCTAAATAGGCAAAATAGTCCGCATGCTGAAAGAAAGATTTGCACGGCACTGCTCTGCCATTAAATCAGGAAAGGAGAGTGACCAACCAGTGGCTAAACACTGGGCAGCGCAGAAGCATGCACTGAAGGACATAATGTTTAGCATGATAGACCACATCAAGATCGAGAAAAGCTACTTTTACAACGATAGGCCAGTTGGATATTTAAGATGGACTCTATTGCACCTAATGGCCTAAATAAACAGCTTCCATTGGGTTGTTTCATGTGAACTGTGTATTTTATAAGTGATTCTTTATCAATCTTATTCACTATGTGACCTTAGCCACTAGCTGCAGCCTATGTGCACTGCTTTGTTACATAACGATGTTTTGATTTGTTACTCGGTTCTATATAGTGACTTGTTCAGTTTGTTTACATTGCTTTCCATCAGCCCCCCCCCCCATTAACCGATGATGGACAATTCCTTCTCGATGCGCCACAGTTTCTCTAGCGACGTTTGCAGGAAACATGGGGAATGCAGGGTTCCGGTACTGAGGTGCCATGGTGGCAAAAACGATGGTGGGGATAAGTACACGGGCACTTGTTATTATTATATATAACAGTGCTCCATGAGTGTTTAGATGTTGCCTGTCATTTATTGAATTGTATATATGTCGCTGCCCTGAGGAAAATCATGTACTCATGATTGAAAGGTTTCCATGCAACCTTAATAAATACCACATGATGAATTGCAAAAGACTTGATGCGTGTGTGTGTGTGTATATATATACATACATATACACACACACACAAAGAGACTAGTTGAAAAGACAACCAGATACCGGCACTCATATGTATCAGAAAATTCTCATTTTTATTGGTTTTTTTTTTTGTTTTTTTTTAATGCAAACTCTATTTTCCTTGCCCTATAGATCTTATTAATAGCTGTCAGATCCTATAATGGTTAATTCCTACTATTAAAGTAAACACCACAACTATTAGCAATACTACAGTATTCTACAAATTTGTCTTTTTGTTTTAAGGTTACATACCTCACTCCTCCTTTAGTCATCTTCTATTCATGGGGCAACAGAGACATGTGGATAAAAAAGATAACACTGTTTGTTCAGTTATCTCCCTGGATCCAAGGTCTAAGGTGTTAAGGTTAAGCATCATATTCATCAAAAGACCTTGAAAATTCTAACTTAAGAGATAATAAAATGTAATTTTTAAAAAGTAAGATACCAGAAAGTAGGATTAACAAATGATTATTTCCAAATGACAGATATGAGCAGGTCAACAGCATGAATGCCTATAGTGTGTCAGTATAAATACAGTCCATTTAAATTTGTTTAAATTTATTTATTTTTTAGTATTTAATGTTTGGAAAAAAAAAAAAGAATGAGGTTATGCTTATGCCGCCCATACACCAGTAAGATGTATAGCTCCAATACATCGTGTGTGTTAAATGCACATGCAATGTATATTAAATCGGCAGCAATGTACACGAATCTTGCCTGTAGTAGGCAACTACATGATACATTTGATTTATTTACAACAAACTTATTATACTGATTACTGACTCTGACAAAACTAATTCTCAGTGTATGAAGCATTGTTCACAATCACTGTAAATTTCCTCATGATAATTGTTCTGCATGATTAATTAAGATATATTTGATGAACTCAATCACACTGATGATGAAATGTAATATAAATGTGGCCTGATACAGCATTGTTAAAGACCAGTGGAAAAATAAAAATGCAAATGTTTTTGTAAATAACAATGTTCAATAAAGTTTTGCTTTCCAATATAACACGATGGGATTAATGAGTTTCCTCTTTTGTAATGATACTTTTATTATTCAAATATCTATCTATCAAACCTCAGCTGTGTGTTAATAACTAGCAAATTTATATCTCATTCAAATTACCACCAAAATTTATGAAATCCCCAGGTTTTATGATATTCCCAGGTTTTTGGTTTAATCTGAAAAGCTCCTTTTGGAAAACCTGGAACTTTTTAACCAGGGCTTGTTCACCTTCTTGGAAGGGCAACATCTAGATGGGGTTTGAGCTCTTTTGATTTTCACCTGAAATCTGCATATTTAGGTATCAGAGATGTCTGAACTCTAACAGGCATATGTTAACAATGTATTACATTGGACAGAGTTTGTCTTGCTTAAAAGTAAATGGACATATGCTGCCTCCCCCCTCTGATACAAAACATTGGCAATCCTGTGCTGACCCATAAGCTGTTTGACTATGGAAGAAATACATTTAACAGAGTATGAAGCAGATGGCTTGCAGTAGACTTGTGGTTTAACCTATTTCATTAACAATGTAACCTTTCCTTTCCATTTTTGTATGCAACAAGCTTTATTCAATATGTTTTTTGAAAATAAGGAAATTGAATACATTCATTTAAATTGTTAAATTACTTTAACACTTCCCCAACAGCCCCACCTACCAATAAATGGCATCCACTGTAATTCAGCTTGTTTTCTTTGATTGCGTTATTTGTGATCTGCATTCCTCCCTGTGTGGGGTTTTATTCCTTTAGAATGTTGGATGTAGGCTGAAATTAGGGCACCAAATGGGCCAATATAGGTATTGTGGTATCTATATCTATCTGTCACAATATAAATATTCTTTCTATCCAGTATTATTGATGGTAATATAATAAAAATGCTATTTCTATATATTTTACACACATACCTGGACATTTTTGGTCTGTGTGCAGGGAATGCATTAAGATAAGATTGTATATAAGGAACACAAAATTTGCATACCTGCATAAAAATTATTAAATAACTACCAGGCCCAGTATCTTTAAATGTATGAATCATCTATATGCTTTATTTATCTGTGGCCTCAGTGTGTTTCTTTTGTAATTATGTGACGTGTGTAGTGCCTATCTGGTTGATGACAGCTGTACATGGCTGTTAATTCGTAGGTATGTAGCTACGTATGTATGACACCAGAGATGAGGCACCAAGTAGTGGTATCTACCAGGTCAAAGATTACAAAATGCAGCTAGAATAGTAGTGACTCAGTCTACTCATTTTAATTCCTATACACAGAGGTATATTCTTTATTCTGCGAGTATTTGCTATTATTTCATGCCATCCTCAGATTCAGATTCTTTAATATATTAGGGTGGCCATCACCTATTTACACTGAACTCTACAGATTCATACTGACGAACTCTAGCGTTCATATTTTAAAGAACAACCTGTAGGGTGTTCTGCATGTTACTCCATGCTTCGTGCCTACTAAATATGTCAGCTATGTTCTGCTACTCCTCTTTACATAGGTGTGTTTGCGTCCACTCACCCGAGTTCTCCTTAAGAGTGCAACCCAGCCTCCCACTCATCCACACACACCATGGAAATATATGCAGGCGTCAGCTGAATGAACTTCATATTGGTGAAGACGCTGTTATTATAGCAAGTTCCCCAATGTATCTCTTAGAATTGGGTTGGAATTTACACTGGTCATGTTTCTTGGAATTTTTATTTACTCTTGTGTGGTGTGTGTGTATATATATATATATATATATATATATATATATATAGAATCCAGAGGACTAGCACTCCCGTGTCTCCAAATGTCCTGCTTAGGGTGTCCCGCCAGGATAGTAATGTAGAGANNCTTGTAGAGGGCGGCGGTCACTCACTAAGACTTATAAGCGCAATAAAANTTCAAATTCTTTATTCTCCGCGCATAGCGGTAAATGTATATGGACCNACGTTTCAATCGTGTATTCACGATTTTCCTCAGGGTGTGCAAAAGAGTAATGTATACACATACAGTATATATACATATATATAATGAGAGTGTGAGTTTCCTCATGTGTTCTGGATAGAAGGGTATTTTATTCTATTTTTTTTTTTACTTTATCCATGTGTGCAAAAAAAAACACAAAAACTGGTGCAGAGCAGAACAATATGTGACCCTAAGCTGTGGTGTAAGACTAGTTCCCAAACTTTAGTAACTCACTGGGTTTCCCTGCTTTTACCTTTGACGTCAATGCCTTGCTTCTATCTACAAGTCTGTATGTCTGGACTTGTTTGGACTGCATTAGGCTACTGGCAGTGTAGTTGTACGGTTATTAGTTTTGCATATTAATATAACCAGTTGCGTGCCTAACCTTGCAGCATAATGCATATACAGTAATATTTTAGCTCATAAATTTACATAGCAAATAACCTATTATTATTATTCCTTATTTATTAGTTGCTACAAAGTGTCTGCAGCGTCATACAATTGGGAATACAGACTGGTAAAGGAAGAGGGGCCCTGCCGGCAAGCTTACATTCTAAGGGAGATTGGGGATTTGATACATTGGGGCGATTACTAGTGACAATTTAGACAGCTGCCAATTTAACATCTTTGCATAGTTTAACTATAGTAAAATAGTTTTGCTGCATCATTAGCAGAGGTAAGAGTGCATTTTCTCTATGATTAGTTTTCCTTTTAAGAATTTACTCCCTGATAATGAAAAAAACTATTCCGCTAAGATCACAATAATAAAAAGAATACATTATATGTCAGCACACTTGTTACTTTTCTGCCTGCAACTCACAGCTTCTCCTTTTTTCCGTAAGAATCAGCTTTTGTGGCTTCCTGTTTGAAAAACAAAATAAGCTCAAAAGCACTGTCAACCAGCTATCTATGGTGTGTAAAGATTTTCTATATATTGAGTGTCGCTTTATTTATTTATTTTTTACGTATTTGTTAAATCAAATTGCCTATAACAGAGATCAGGTCAATTGAAATGTTTACATTAAACATCCTTAAATCCCAGGATGTGAATAGGTCGTGTTTTGTTGGCAGTAAAGAAACAAGCTATAATTGTTTGTGTAAATAAGAAAATCATACTACTGTGTTTATAAAGTGTTTTCTAATGTTATTGTAACCTCCTAATTATACCCAGTTCACACTGCCACAAAATTCATGGGTTGCCTGAGATCCTGGTTTTTTTGTGGCAGTGTGAATGGTGCCACATTTTAATCCTCGGTATCTTTACCCAGCATTTGAACCTGGATAAAAAGAAAGTTTGTTCCCGGGTCATCCACATTGTCAGTGGGTTGGTCTTAGATTTTTTTAGTATTAAAGAGTAGGGGAAACCAATAAAAATAAAAAATTGACTAGCACCCCTTTCACTGCAGCTGTCAGCCCAGCAATTGCCTGGCTATAAAATTGCTGGGTCAGCGTTGTGAACGTGGTATTACATAAAGGTTCTAAAATACCATTTCTGTCTATGCTCTGCCATTTGTGGGGTTATGGTCATTACAGGCATTATTACACTAAAAGTACAGAGGAAACTGCTAACTTGTAACTTAAGCCACTTGTGACGCTTGTCTTAATGTGGTGTGGAATTGTGTTACTTGCTTATTTTGAAGCTGTCTGTAAAATAACCTTGCATAAAAATATCCCAATAATCTCCACAGTAATAAAGAACAGGGACTTTTTCCTATACATATTATAATGGGAATCTGGAATGATAAATAGAGCAGGCAGGTTTTATTAGTTTTATAAGTACAAGGAGTGTCTAATAAATCTTATTGTGTGTGCTGTTTGCTCTGCGTACTGCAGAAATCCCTTAATCTCATTACGGTAAGAGCCCTTAGCAGGAAGTCCTTGTACAGAGTTCACACAGTTTAATTAATGTGCAGGTGTAAAGGCCCAGCGCCTAGTACAGGTAACACACCCTGATTCTGGATCACATTTCCTGCATGATGTCACTGCTGACGACATCATTAGTGAAGGGGCCGGAGAATGTCCCTGCGGCATAGTTGCTCTGTGGGAAAAAAAATGTGAGCTCTGTAATTATGATTTGGTCACAGGCCAACTCTGACAAGTACACAGACACTTTGGATGCCGCCTTAAGAATGCTTCAGTACAGTACATCCCTTCTGCAGCATAGGGAAAGAGAAGGGGAAAACCCAGGAGGTGAATGAGTGCTTATGCTGCAGTCAGAGGTCATGAGATGTTTAGTCATCAGTTCCTGCACTTTAAAACCTTCATGCTAATTCTACAAACCTCTCAATGATGCAGTACATAATTCTGACGTATCCGTATATACACAAAAATGACTCTCAATTTGTTGTGAGTTTTATTTAATTTATTTTTTTTTTGCTGTAAAAAAAACAAAAAAGTGAGAAAAAAAATATATCATTCAATTATGGTTACACTGATATTGACACACCATCTCCCCTCTATTCTGTACATTTTCTGAGAAAGCATACTAAACACTGTTCAAAATACCCCGTTCAGATTACTAGCATGAAACTCAGCCTATTGCAATCTGATTGGGGTATCAGTTGTCTATGGGTAGTTGAATAAGGTAGCCAGGAAGGCATTGTAAGATTCATGCTTTCCTCCAAGCCAAGGTTCCTTTGACCATTGTGAGATACTTCAACTTGGAGTGGTTTGATTATAGGGGGTGACCTATTCCCAGGGCCGGGTTAAAGACCACATGGACATGGGGCTGAACATTTTCGAGGGCTTATTTCTGTGGGTATGGCCATTGTTGTGTGAGGTGGTAAACTATATGTGGGACCATTGATGTATTACAATTCATCACACTATTGTGCTGCTGTGGAAAGTGGATGTCTCACATTCATCCTCATGCATTTCAATGGGAAGCCTGAAGATTGGCTGTATGTGTGGGCCTTTTTTCAGATGGAGGCCTGGGGCTATAGTCCCATCCGCCCCATTGTTAATCTGACCCTGGGTGTTTCTCATGATCAAGAAACTGTTGTTTGGTGTATGAAGTGTTCAGACACTGCATGATTGCCTGTAACGGTTTTGTATAGTCACGTGTAGTGTATAATCCTTGAGAGCAAAATGCTAAAGATGGACTCCTTCCATTTCCTGCTGTAAGAGAGGAAGTAGAAGTCAGGGAAATTTAGCAGTGTGCTAAATAAAATAGGTGGTATTTAAAGTTATCACTAAGTGCACCATGCATAGATACCTCTGTGTGGTTTGTTCATGTATAAGTTACAGTTGGTATTAAATTTCATTTACTGAATTTGGGGTATTTTTCATCATTAAGCAATTGCTAAACAAATCCGTTATCCCTGCCCATAAGGAGAGACAGGAGCCATAGGTATTACGGCATCCATCTCTGCTTGGCTTAGTCGTAGTCCCATGGCCTATGCACCTGTCTGCTCGCCAGGTGTTGTCAAACTACAAGTGCCATGCTTTGTCAGGTGTCAACTATGTCTATGCATTTGGAGCATGCTGGGACTTGTAGTTTGACAACACCTGGTGATCCGCAGTTTGCCTACCCCTGGTCTAGAACATCATGTTTAGTACCAGCGTATGAGCTAGGACCTGCCAGGGTGCATCTCTGCCTGGTATCTGCTCTGCTCCAGTAGAGTGATCTTTTTCTTTGGTGTGCCTCTGGATCCTTTCATTCAGCGGGCATGGTCCAGAAGGGCTGCCATGTGGGAGTCAACTTTGTTCTGCCTTCCCTGAATACCGCTCAAGTGGCTATTGAGCTGTGCTATGTGTGTATGTTGTCATCTTTTAATTATCACTTTATAACTGTAAGTAAACATGGCCATCACAGCATTCTGGATGGCTCTTATATGTAAATGATTACAGTTTGCCTCTCTCGTATAAATGATTTGCTACTGTTCTCGAGCTTGTACTTTTGGCACATGACTGAAAAGCCTATGCACGAAACATCTGATCTGTGACATCAATGACTGTCACTTCCCAGTAAAACGTCTGTTTGCTTTTTGAAGCTTAAAAGAAAAAATCTGTATACTATGCGTCACACTGGTCTTTGGCATGGATACTGTTCTTAAATAAATATAGACTTTGTTGTTGTTCTAGACGTGCCTTTACTGGATAAGTGTTAAATAACTGCGTGTTCGTTAGTAAACCACCTCTTAAAGGGAACCCAAACCATTTAATATTACTGAGATGTTTTATTTCATTGCAATCGTTGTGTACAGGTCTATTGTGTGGACGCTGTTATAGCAGCACAAAAGAGTTTCTAGCTTTTAAGGGTGAGATGCTAATTGGAAGGCATGCCCGGCTAGAGCAATACTGATCTCAATAACATCAGACGTGCTCCGGCTGATCATACCACGAGCNACTCACAAAACTGGGATTTATGACTGTTTATCATTTTGCAAAGTGTTTAGTTATTGCCTTTCTTTTTTATATTGGGGTAGCTTATTTATTTGTACTTTACAATTCAAGCCAGTATTTAAACAGATCTGGGTGTTAAGATTTTTAACTTGTTTGTTATTGTAAGCGGACAATCATTCGGCAGCTTTTTAGTTTAATAATAATTATAAGTCACAGTAGTCCTATATAAGAGTCTGTCTGAATGGTGGCTCAAGTTGAAGGTTTTACCTAAATAATGGAACTCCTTCATAGATCACTAGAAACATGTATTGACTTACCCCAAATACAAATTATCACAGAGTGTTTTTTTTTTTTATTGAGCATCAGGGTAGCTCAAGTTGTTAGCACTTCTACCTCTAAATGTAGTAATTTCAGTTCCCGGAAATTGTAGCAGGGACTGGGACTGATATGTTNTAAAGCACAGCAATATGATAGTCCTTTATAAAAATGTTAATACATAGTCAATGTCTGGGTGCTGTATACAAATAGTAAATGTTATGATAGGAAGCCATTACAGGGAATACATTTGTACAACTTTTAATGTTTAGACAAAGCAAAATGCCACATTAGTCACTCACACACACCCTGCCCTTTTCCCACATCGAATAACCAACCATTGTCATTAAGCCCTTGTTGTTTTAAGTAAATACGTTAATAAAGTTCCTCCTTACTTGCCTGTTATGACGGATGAATCCCTTTCCTCATGATCAAGCCAATTCTCAGTGTTTTNCAATCAGCGTGACCAATACTTTAGGTCTTGATTTGTTATTGAATATTATTTGTTTGACATGCACGGATTGTGATTGCATATGTTAATAAATGTGCAGAATAACTTCTTGTGTAATTGTTTCTTTCCCTTTGCTGTAGAGAGTATGTACATACTGCCCCAGTTCTGTTATTTAAAGCCAGCAGGTATGCAGTTATGTGGTACCTGTGAGATTTGTAAAATCACATTCACCAGTGCCATGCTTTCCTCTATAGTAGTTACAGGATAATTAACCTAATCCCAAATTTTGTGGCTTTATATCCTTTTNCTCCAATACTAGAACTACGCTGCCACAGAATGCTTGAACAAGTGTGCCAGTACACGGTTTCACACAGAGGCATCTATCCAAAAAGTTCCTGTGGGTTACTGGATGTTAATGAAGTGAGACGGTACATTTATATTATAGTAAAGCTGTAACTACTGCCAAATAATGTTACTTTTACTGGCAAAGTGCAATAGTGTATGACTTCATGTTGAATGTACTGCAGATGTAACAGGAGGAAACACATTGGTTCTTGTATCTAGAATTAGATATTCCCTTTAAACCAGTGTAATTGTCCACATTTCTAAGGAAAATGCTAGAACTCAGTTGTGATCTGCGTTGTAACAATGTTGTTAGCAAATAATAATAGTTCAGAAACCCCCCCAAACACATTGCAATTTTTTCATGGCAAGATCTATAGTAACCAATAGAGGTTTATGCCTACCGTGTTTCCCAGATAATAAGACACAGGGGTATATTTACTAAGCAGGGAATTTGCTGGGGAATTGAAAAGTGGGGAAGTTGCCCATAGCAACCAATCAGATTCGAGCTCTCAGTTTCATTTTACATACTGG
>JABWIB010008827.1:0-18820 GCA_016617825.1 Platyplectrum ornatum | reverse complement strand
TGGCTGTAAAACCAAACACGAACACTGATGAGGTCTATGAAGGTTTCAGTAGCAAACGCAGCCACAGTACANCCAAGCACAATGCAGCTACGTTATACATTCCCTTTCCTCAGTGTTCCAAATGCAGGTACAAGACCGTTATATAGAACAAAAACTGTAAAGTCAAATAAATGCGTTTCAGGTGCCACCATGTATNATTCTACAGTTCACTGTTGATAATGTGAATGGTAATTATAGACATGAATGAAAGTATTTTTTTCNTGAACCAGTCCAGTGCAGCATCCCCATAGCTTTTGTATTAAATTCTAATGTTTCAATTATATGAAATAGATTTTCAGTCACCAACAGCTTGGGTTTGGATCACTGTAATGGCTTGTGCATTATTTATGGACATGAACATTGCTAAACATCACTACGACAAAGGGTGCACATCAGACCTGGATCAAGCCCAGTATATCTTCCAACTATATTATTAAATAGCCAAATCATTCTGGTTTTATAGCATTGGAACTGTTAAACACATCTAACCCCCACCCCCCATCCTCCAAAATAGAGATTTGACCTAAGTATGGAACTTCTCCCAGTATCATGGGAGAGTCAGCAAATCTCCTGGGATCCAGGTTGATGCAGTTTAATTTAATATAAAACACTGCCTGAATGGTCAGGGCTTGATGATGTTATGGCCACCCTTTCATAGCAAATGTATGGGGTCTGCTGTCCAAGGGACGGGGCTTTGGCAATGATCTGCATAAATCACACCCTCTGTCCCACCTTCATACTGCCAACTCTTGAAGTCACCCTGACCTTATATGATGAGACAAACCAATGCCTGGAGAAGTCCTCTGTTACTAAAAATATTATAAGGGAAAGCATTTAGCTACAATTGTAAGATTACATATGAACCAGTATTGTACCCCTCTATTTACATATCTATCAAATGTTTGATAAAGACCCCTCTGTTTTCTAGGATGTGTCCAGATCCCTGTGGAATACCTCAGATGGAGTGACCCCGAGCCAATCGCCGCCGTCGTTTTCTCGTGCCTGGGTCTACTGGCAACAATGTTTGTGATGGCCATTTTTATCCTGTATCGGGACACTCCGGTGGTGAAGTCTTCCAGCAGGGAGCTTTGCTACATCATCCTGGCTGGCATCTGTTTAGGCTACCTGTGCACATTCTGTCTTATAGCAAAGCCACAGCGGATTTACTGCTACCTGCAAAGAATTGGCATCGGCCTTTCCCCAGCGATGAGCTATTCGGCTCTCGTCACCAAGACCAACCGCATTGCGCGTATTCTNGCTGGGAGCAAGAAGAAAATCTGTACGAAGAAGCCCAGGTTCATGAGCGCCTGCGCACAACTGGTCATTGCATTCATCTTAATCTGCATCCAGTTGGGCATCATCATTGCCCTGTTCATCATGGAGCCTCCAGATGTCATGTTCGATTACCCGAGCATTCGAGAAGTCTACCTGATTTGCAATACCAACAATTTGGGTGTAGTGACTCCACTAGGTTACAACGGCTTGTTGATTCTCAGCTGTACCTTCTATGCATTTAAGACTAGAAATGTCCCGGCCAACTTCAATGAAGCTAAGTATATCGCGTTCACAATGTATACCACCTGCATCATTTGGTTAGCCTTTGTGCCAATCTATTTTGGAAGCAACTACAAAATTATCACCATGTGCTTCTCGGTGAGTCTTAGCGCTACAGTAGCACTCGGTTGTATGTTTGTTCCAAAGGTATACATAATTCTGGCCAAACCGGAGAGAAATGTCCGTAGTGCGTTCACCACTTCCACGGTGGTACGGATGCACGTAGGAGATGGAAAGTCTTCGTCCGCAGCCAGCCGCTCCAGCAGCTTGGTGAATTTGTGGAAACGAAGAGGCTCTTCTGGAGAAACATTAAGGTAAAACTGACCTTACATTTACCTTTCGCTTTTGTATTTAACTAATGTGTGTTTACTTTATGTATGATTAGACCTCACGCTGACGCGTTTCTCTTTTATACAGCTTACAAAATGTTTTTTTCCCCCCAAGGTGAGGCATTCCCTCTTACCCTGTAGAAACTCCTAAACGTGTAACCAACTAGTCATCACCTCTACATGGTCTTATGTTGTGACCAGTATATACATGTGTCTATACATATAGAGTTAAATACCTCCTTGTTTTAATATATAGTTATATTATATGTTAGTCCCTTGTTCTAGATACAGAACACCTGGGGCCTGAAGTAGAGTTGTGTGGTTGTGTAATTATCATATATGATAACTTTTATCTTGTATACAAAAATTATGATTTGTATATAATCTGGACATAAGACACCTTAGGCTAGATTTACAAAACTGCGGAAAAGGAAAAGTGGAGATGTTGCCCATAGCAACTAAACAGACCCTAGGGCCTATGAGATACTAGCTCTCATTTTCCTATTACATACTAGAGAATGTCAGCTAGAATCTGATCTGGTTGCTATAGGCACTTTATAATCACCAACAATAATCAAAGTTGAAGAAGACCTTTAGCACTAAAGTGGCTCAAGTATATGTGGTATTTGGTTGCTACCACCAACTGCACTTACAATAATACAAATTAATAAACAACCACAATTCTTACTCAGCGCTTATATCTTTCACCTCAGTTCATCAGTGATGACAGTTTTCAAATAATGTCCGGATCCTCTATTTTCCGGGGCTCAGCAAAGTCCTCTGCATTAGGACTCACAATCCTTCTTGTTCTTGTATCAGTTTCTGTTCAATCACTCTCAAAAAGAAAGACACAACAATGGTATAACCCGTTATAAAAATAACAGAATCCACGATTTCCGTATTACACCCACGTGATTCCTCTNTTGTTTCTATAGCCTCTGAAAGGGTTCTTTAAGTGATGACCTGTAGACTCTATCAGTAAGCTCCACGTGTAAGGGTGTTTTTCCGACAATCTTTTTTTGCCTTAGAAATTGCAGACCTTTAAACAGGGGTCGAAGTGGAAATATAGAAGTGGGGGTATGGACATTTAGAAGTGGTGGTATGGAAACANTGAATATAACAGAAGTCAATGGAGATTTGTAGTATTTCAATTACATCAGTGGGAGAAGTGCCAGTATGGCATACCCCCGTATACCCTCCCACTTCCAGCCCTGCCTTAATAGATAAGAATTGTGGTTGTTTGTTAATTTGTATTACTTTATAATTACCGCAACTTAGTAAATCTAGCCCCAGCTCTTACTCTCCTATTACATACTAGAGCATGTCACCAAGTATCGGAATGGTTGCTATGGGCAACACCTCTGCTTTTCCTCTACAGCATTTTAGTAAATCTAGCATTCTAGAATTGAAAGGGTTGTTGAAATTCTGACTTCAGGGTATGTGAGATTATGTGCAGATGACAAACACACAATAGCCACAGTTTAAATGTATTGTCTTGCCGCTCATTGAGCCATGCAATCTATCATTAAGGATTCTGGAATAGCTTATCACCACACTCTAATTGCATATGCGCTGTCTTACCAACAAAAATCTGCACAACTCTATTTCTGGCCCTAATCCTGTAGTCTTTTCCCTTTCTGTGGCCAGTATAATCTCCAGTAGACTTCTTATTTTTGGGAAACATTTTAGGCATGAGCCAGACTGGAACGTAAAACTGAATGGAGCATGCGTTTGCCAAAACANCACATATCTTATTAACGCTTAGGTGCCATCGAGACATGAATACATATACATTCTATTTCCCCAGCAAACCAAAAGTGCTNTGTACTACAGTATAATATAAACACTGACCAAAACCAGACTTAATAAAGGAAGAGTAAAGTTACACCTGGGTAAAACCATGTTGAACCGCGTTCAAAAGTTTATATGCTAATACTATCGTCTGATATAAACTAAGGGTTCGGTTCAATCTTCTTTGCGCAAATTATTTCTGTTTGCGTAAGGGAGAAAATTTGCGTCTTTTTAGCTTGCGGCTCATAGAGCCGTGTATAAAAAGAAGCAATCATTTCCGCAAGATGCGGGAAAAGCGCGCGACCAGATTTTCCAGTCTTCGTGCCGGATTGAATCGGCCCCTTNATGTCATCCATCTCTGGCTTCCTGGGCCTAGATTTACTAAACTGCGGGATTGTAAAAGTGGGGATGCAGTCCATAGCAGCCAATTAGATTTAAGCTCACATTCTTCAGTATGTAAAATGTAACTGAGAGCTTGAATATAATTGGTTGGTATGGGCAACATCATTTCAACACATTTCCAATACCACAAGTATTAGTAAATTTAGGCCTTTGAATTAGACAGATGGAATGGAAATGGGCAGTACCAATAGAGACCATAAAGGCCATCAGGATACTAGCAGATGCTATTGGCAACATCATCATATTTCCTATTTAAAATCTTTATTAAATATCTCCTCCTTCTACTCATTTTTAATGCTAAAAAGTTGAAGAACTATTTAATAGCAGGAAACACTGGGCAGCATCGGGTGGTATATTAATTCGCATTCCTGACGTTTGTTTCTTCATTCTTACATTTGAATATTTCCATTTTCCCAGTGTCCATATNTCATATTTCTTATCATGTTCATAGTTTGTTCTTTTTGTTTTCCAGTCTGTTCGTCTTCATCATCTGATCTCCCATTCCAGATGTAAGTGTTCCAGTGACCCAGATCTTTCCATCCAGTTCATGTTTCCCTGCCATTCACACCTGTCTAGCAGTAGCTGTGAACATACCGGCGCCGGCATCGTACCAGCATCCTACCAGTCCTGTCCTGCCGAATCCAATATCACATATAAAACAGAAATCCCTATACCCTGTCTATAAATAACATTATGTAACAACACTCACTTCATGTTTCTCATTCTGTTTCTGCTTTGTTAAAGAAAAACATAATGATATAAAATAAATGGTCCAGTGACATTATTATCCACATTTAGGAGTAACTGCAACAGTTGCATATCGGCACCTGGGAAAACTATTTTTTTAGTGTCAGGGGGCAATTGATTTTTTTTTGTTGCTGATTTTCTTTTTTGCTAACAAAATCTTAACAGTTTTCTTTAGAAAAGGCGATAAAGTGAGCTTCCTCTCCAGAGCCGGAGGAGCAGCTGGGCACCTCCCAAAAGGGAAAATTGCCCTGTTTATCAGCTATATTGTTCTAGCGGATGCCCAGCTTACAAAATATTACCCCCTCAGATCATTCTGTTTGCACATATATTGCACTTTTTTTTTTTTGCTCTGACATTGATGTCACAGCCGGTCCTTTTAAATACAACTCCCAACATATAAATTAGGTTTTTCCAACTTTAAATCAGACTACTCTCACTTTATTTCAGTAGTCTGAACTTCAGATGTATCTNCATACACCATTACACTATATGGTGCCATGCACTGTAAAGTTCTGTGGAAATTGACAAGCCTAGTGATGAAAGAACTGACAACTTACCATTAAGAGGTTACTTTCACTACATTACTATTACTGCAAGTAATAAATGGGTGAGCTCCATTCATACTCGCAGCAGGAGACTTCCGTTCACAGAGTGATGGGAAGAGAATCTTAGTGGTAAGTAAAAGCTTACTAAACATGGTGCTTTTGCTATGACTAGGAAGGTCTTCCCATTTTTAAGGAAAAGCTGTAAGTGGCTACATCTGTATACTTTTAGAAATACGAAGTTTCATAGGCTCATCTACATCCTCCACAAAATACCTGGATTAAATGTCAGATATTTTTGTGTTCCATAGGGTGGACTATCCCAGGGGTAGGCAATCTACGGCTCTCCAGCTCTTTCAAGTCTNAGCACACTTTGTCAGGCATCAACTATGTCTATGCAGTTAAANCATGCTTGTAGTTTGACAACACCTGGANAGCCGNAGGTTGCCTAACCCTAGCCTATCCTGTTCATCACAAACAACATCACCTTTAGAATTTTCTTACAAGTCTCTCAAGAGAATCCCAAAGGCTTGCACTCAAGACATTCATGTGTTTGCACTAAAATAGACCCTGTACATTTGTGTCCCATTATGCGTCATCAAAGCACATCATATAAAGGCATAACTGTCAGTCAAGACAAAAGGAGCAATGTTTTTGTGACTCATTGGAATGATTGTGGCCATCCTATCACTTTCTCAGTTCATTCTTTAGCCAGCAGGCGGAGCTGTTTACTCACTCATTCCAAACCACCATACCTTTAATTTGTTCATTAATACACAGGAAGGATATTACAAATAATATTTGGTAACCATTGTTTTTATTTTCTTTTGCAGTGAATATAGGGATGTGACACTATAACGTATCTAAAATACTGTCAAGGTGCTGGATTTNTCCCAAAAGCATGCTAATATGCTGTCACTAACTCTGAAAAGTTGCACACAGGTTGTCCTGCCACTAATGTTGTAATGTTGCTTTAGCTGCTGTTGGAAGCGACACCTGCTGGCTGCAAAACATTTATGCAGCCTTTTGACACATTTCCTGAAAGCTACAAGTGGCAGAGCCAGTCATGCATACCCAGACATTCCGGTATTTTAGAAACGTTACNTCTGTAACTGTCAATGAAGACTATACTGTCTAATACTCTATAGATGGTAATATATGTATAAGATATCAGTGTTCGCTATTCACAAACGTATTTATCAGAAGGGTTATTGCAGATCGTTCTGGGATTATAATGTGTATTCTAAATATATATGTCACAATAGAGAGTAACTAATCCTATATAAAATATACATTATACGCAAAGGTTTGTACTTAGTCAAACTGCAGGTTACATTGTATCTGCAGTATATGTGGACTAAACAAATTGCACTAATATAAGGTAGATGCAATTTAGGACTAGATTTACTAAACAGCAGGAAAGGAAAAATGGAGCATACTGTCTTTTTGTCCAATCAGGGAATAGCCACATATAAATGTAACTATAGTCACCTTCTCACCTCTTAGATCTGTAAGATTGAACCAATGCTTTTCTACTGAAATTTAACCTTAGTAGCCCCAGTCAGGGGTGTTAACCCTTGAATGGTAGCTGGTGATGTCATCCTGCCGACTACGCCAAATGTAACAATGTGGGACCTAACAGGGGAAGGCCCAGGAGAGGGCCCACCCCAATGAGTATGAATTTAACTGTGAAAAATTTTTTTATACGAGTTATTGTAACCCAAAATTATACAGAAACACCACACCAAGATTATAAATTAAACAAAAATTTTATTAACTAAAGAGGAAAATTCGATTAGATCCTGGTTCAATCTTATTTTTACATACTACAACATATTTGTTTTCCATGAAAGAGGAAACAAACAAAAGTCATTCGGTCGCAACAACTATTTTAACAATTCTCGGCCAATTACAGAGCCAGAGGGTGCTGGTGGCAAAATTGAGTCCCCAAGTCTTATCTGTCTCATCCACTCCACCATCATGTAAGTTGCTGGGTGTCATGCAGCTTCTCAGGGAAAAGGGCTCCAACACTCCCCCTGGTAGCAGGTAGTTCCCTGGACTGTGTTGACGAGGAGGTGGTAGCAGTAATTACCTGGAATTGCTGGCTAGGGTCCTCTGACTTGTCCTTGTTTCCTCTGCAAGGCTGTGCAGTTTCGCTCCTGGCTTCAACTCGCCAGCAGAGTTCCTCCACTCTAGCTGTAGCCATCTTATCTTTTGCCTTGCAGCACAGCCCTTGCCCTTTCTGCGATTTGTCCTATGCTGGGGACGTCTACCGGAAACCATCACTGGACTATTATTATTAATGCTTTCCAGTGGAATAAAGTGTTCCTCAGGGCTCTCCCCCAACTCCGATACAACGGTGGTTTTGACCAGAGCAATTTTTGTAATTACAATATAGCCGCAACTACCAAAATAAGTCAACTGTCAGTTCGGCTCTGGTTGTCGCAGATTTTTGCACTTCAGCCATGGCTTTCTCACATTGGGCTGAGGACAAAAACAGGGCCTCCTTAGCTCATTGTACTTGAAGTTGTCGCAGCCCATGGTGTCCAACTCCCCCCGGTTCGGTTTGGACTCTGGTATGGGATCAGACCACAGGAGACACAGGTCCCCATCTAAGCCTCCTCCGCCGGGCCTAGTTCACTCTCCTCCACGAGAACCCCCATTAGCAGGTCCTTTAGTGTCTCTGGAACAAATTCGGGACTTGCTCAGTGCACGCCGTCTTTTTGTCCAGTCAGGCAATAGCCACATATAAATATAACCATAGTCACCTTCTCACCTCAGGGTCAGAATCTATATGGGGGAGCCATGTGGTTCAGAGCATCACACCTTGAAACATCTCTTGGCACTCATGTATGAGCTGGGGAATTGGGGTGGGGGTAATAATGGCAGTGGGGAAGGGGGGAGGCTTCAAATTTTGATCTCCTGGTATCCCAGGTGGGTCTGCAAATTTCCCAGGACATAGGCTGAGGCTGTGTTAGATTAAATCACCACCTCCAGCCTTGATCGCAATGAAGAATAGGCTTCATCAAGCCCGGCCCACGCACAGTACATGATTTGTTTTACTATTCTCAGCCATAATGGAAAATGTTGCTTATAGCAGTCCTTGGGATTTCTTGGAAAAGTCAGTGTACTCCAGTAACCGGTAGATATGAAGCTCTATAGAGGTTCAGTGAAGTGGCAGGTATCGTCAGACTCATGCATTTTATTATTATTATCATTATTGTTATTATTATTATTATTATTATAAACAATAGGCAAGAGATAGTGTCATAGAGTTTATATACATAACTTTTTTACCTTTTACGTTTTTATTAACCCATCAAACTTACTTTCTTCTAGCATTTCATTTACTCCTGGGCCTACTCACACCTATTGTCAGCAACCAATTGGAATGTAAGAATTTACTTTTAAACTCGCTACCCGCTCTATGTCATGTACGTCTGTAGACAGGCCAATGACAATACGCTACCTGCTCTATGTCATGTACGTCTGTATACTGTTTGTTGTCCCAGACAGCTGGCGTATGTGTTTTAACAAGGAGAGTAAGTTTAATGCTCCCTAAGCAAACAATACATATATCACTATGTGACACACACATAAGAGGCTTAGTCAGAAAAATAGCTTTATTGAAGTAAACTTACCTCCTGCCATCAAGGCACAGGGAAGGGGTTCTCTAACCCTGCATGTAAATGGAGGCTGTAACAGCAGAGTTAGTAAATAAGGTGAGAAATGAGAGCTGTAAATTAATGTAAAAGGGGTATGGGTATTAGAAAGTTGGAGTAGAATACTAGACCTAAAGATGAAGCAGATGAGGCAGAAGGTGCAGAGGAACAGGCGCTATGTATACCCTTACTCTTTGCAGGTAAGTATTATTTCTTCTCTCTGGATAATGGAAAATCTTACTAACATATTTAAACATACATGTGTCCTGCATTTTATTCTATGAGCCTCTAGAAGAAAAACAGTGCACGTCTACAGAAGCTTTACCACATGAGGGGCTTTAGTCTTCATTACCTAGCTGTCTATCTTACCAATGCTGTCTATCTGAAGCGTTTAAATGACCAAAATGTCGAAACTGAAAGCAGAATTAGTAGAAGAGTTGAATAGAGGAAATGGGAAAAATGGAGAAGAGAAAATAACTTGGGTAGAGAACGTTGGTATTTGGAACATTCCTCTGAGGGCATTTATCCATTTCAAAATATTGGACACCCCATCAATAACTACAGCTACACTTCATTAAATGCTTAGTATTTACCGCAGTCGGGTTATGATCCTATCTGTATAAAATAATGATATAACTCATTTTAATTTCTAAATATATATATCATTATATAACAGCAAAGGAGTGCTACTACTATACTGTGGTAGTGCAAAAAGAGGTTTTGGCAAACAAAACATTTAAATACATCAGAACATTTTATCTGCTAAAAGCTGTCATTTGACATATTGGGGTATATTTACTAAGCGGTGAGATTGCAGTGAGATTGAAAAGTGGGGATGTTGCCCATATCAACCAATCAGATTCAAGCTCCCAGTTTCATTTTACACACTGGAGAATGTGAACTCAAATATGATTGGTTGCTATGGGCAACATCCTCACTTTTCAATCTCACTGGAATCTCACCTCTTAGTAAATATACCCCATTGGGTTTTGAGTGTTTCCGGTCAATTCTTCTGAAACCCTGTTATATTGTATATAGTGACATTCCCTATGTAGGCTCTTAGGGAAACATCTTATTACTGATCCATTCCACTCTCATTCCATACTCATGATTAGCCTCTACATAATAATAAGAATCACTACAACCAATAAGTTATCTATGAAACCAATAAACTTCTTCCTGAATCCGATACAAATGATCTGTGTGTGGCGTAATGTTTGTCTATGGAAGTTTACTACAATGCTTTCGCTTGTTACTGCAGTGCATATGGAATAAAACAGTTCTGAAATATATAAATGTCTATCTGTAATTTTATGTCAATTTGTGTTTTCTGTTCATTTCTTTCAAGTATGGGTTTCTTATGGTAAGTAATAGTTGTAATGCTGTATGAATCCTTTGATATGTCACATGGTCTCCTACATATCAATGTTGCCTTCTCTCCTAATGTGTGGTCCATTATTTAGAGTTGAATAGTCGTAGCTTCGTAGACCCTGAAATTACATTCCTTATCATAATTTCAAGGCTGTGACTTATACAACTATGCTGCTAGTATGTTGTATTATACCTACTATGTATATAATTATGTTAATAAATAGGACTGTTTTTTAGAGTTAGAAATAGGCCCGGTAGAAGAAAAACTTTAAAACACATGACCCAATTTGGAGTGGTGTATCGTCAAAATTCTGGCCAACCTTTAGAATCAGATGGCCATCCCATTAGATGGCCATCCTATGCAGTATAATCACTTATGAAAGATTATTTTATGTGTTTTTTTTTATTCTTTAATTTAGGATTTAAGGTTTTCTAATTTCATTTTGATTTTCTGATTTTTACAATACATTTCTTACATTTATCTTAGCTCCAATGGGAAATCTGTCACATGGGCACAGAATGAAAAGACGAGCCGAGGGCACCATCTCTGGCAGCGCCTTTCTGTCCATGTCAAGAAAAAGGATAGTACAAATCAGACGGCCGTCATCAAGCCCTTCTCCAAAAACAGCACAGAGAACAGATACATCAGTACTTCCTTCCCGGATTCCAGTGCCAAAATGCTCTACGANGTCTCAGAGGCGGAGGAACATTACCCGGTCCAGTACCGACCTCAGACTCCTTCTCCGATAAGTACTGTAAGCCAGAGAGCCGCTTCGGTCACCAGGACGGATGACGACATCCCTTCATTTCACTCAGACACTGCCCAGCGAAGCGGATCCTCTCAAGGTTCTCTGATGGACCAAATCAGTAACGTCGTGACCAGATTCACCGCCAATATCAGTGAGCTAAACTCCATGATGCTGTCGGCTAACGCACCAGGAACGATGGTGCCCAACCCTCTGTGTTCTTCCTACCTGATTCCAAGGGAGATCCAACTTCCCACAGCTATGACCACCTTTGCAGAGATCCAGGCGGCCCCTTCTAATGAATTTAACGGTGGGTCAATTTCTGCCAGAAAGTCATCTGACAGCGTCAAAGATAGCACTTCAGAGGCACCAGTAATAAAACAGGATGTTGAGGAGTTGGTAACTTTAACACCACCTTCTCCTTTTAGGGACTCCACCGACTCAGACAGCACCTCCCCTAGCTCCCCAGTATCTGAATCTGCTCTCTGTACCCCGTCATCTCCTAAGTATGACAACATGATCTTGAGGGACTACTCTCAAAGCTCCTCTTCATTGTGAATGTAAATTATACTAGTTGGGTATCNAAAGTGATACGTACACACGATTGGGGGAGGGTTACACAGATATCGATAGATGCAGATGTTAAGCACCCCCACCATGTTGGCAATTGATGCATGACAGATACATCTCAATGACAGCATAAAGCATTTAACCTATCCATGCAGAGCAGTTGTGATTATAGTGGCCTTATGATATGGTCCTTTTAAAGATCACTGCTTACACTTGAGGCCTGTCGAGGAGTCGAACATGAGTATAGGAGTCTATTCTAAGTGCTCTGATTTTCATTTTTTTTTTAAAGTGGGCTATCTTGCGAAATATTGTGAACAGAGTGAATCGTAATCAGCTGTAAAAATATATTGTCTTGTTTTGCTTTTGATTCTCTTCCCAGAAGTGAACCTTGATCTTTTGTCAAGATTAGAAGACCAAACATGAATGTACATTTTCTAAGACTCAATATGTGGGACCAAAATGGCAGGCATTTTTCTATGAAGAAGCTATAATACAACTAATAAACTATCACCACAAACATCAAAGCAGCATCACAAAATGTATCAAGTATCTGATACTCAACATTACTAACTGTGCAGTAAGTGACTGTGTTGTGTAGGGCACAACATACAATGTTGTCGTCAAANATTCTTTTTTGTATTTTTTCTTTTTTGTCATTCATTAACTTTTAAACAATTTAAGAACCATTGGGACTGAAATTTATTGCCAATGGAATATATTGTCTCTTTCACCGTGTTGCCAACAATACTAAAGTAGCAAAAAAAATATTTTTTGGAGTACTGTTTTGTAACGGCCCTCACACGGGCAAGTTGTTTTGGTGAATATAATATTTATAGCAGAATTGTTTACTTACAGTGTTACCGCATCCCTATGTGTTGAATGCTATTTTTTTTTCTATTTTTTTCTATTAAAAGGATATACATGTTTCATTGCTTTTTGCATGTAAAATCTAGAAAACGAACAAAAAATAAACTCAGTGCTAACTCAATAATCACAAAGTACTGATACGGTAGTGATTTAGAATATGTGGTGTCCAAGCCTTGAATAAGTACATTTAGCATTAGCAGAAAGCCATGCTTTTACGTGACTTGGCTGTTTTATATTATTTCAACCTTGAACTGTGATTGAAATTGGGTTTTCAAAGCAATACAGAGTAAGGACTACTACTTTTTCCTACATGGTAGATTATTTCTTCATTCTTATACTGTATGAACAAAAGACACATAAAACCTTATTAATGCTTTTATTTTTACTGGTTGTGGAACTATGGAATTTTAACAAGTGACATTGTAAAAAAGAGATATAATTATACAAATATAATTCCAGATAATAATATATCCTTTTATGTAAACTATCCTTAGGTGCCAAATATAAAAATAAAAAGGATAGCATATTTAAAATGTAATTGCAGTTGAAGTTTATTGACAGTGGAACCAGCCTTATAAGAATGTAGCCTTACAAGTCGGAGACTTAGGAACGTGTCTTTGGAATGTTAATCATGAAAGTTTAGAATGAGGCCAGTATGTGATATATAAAAATAAAGTCAGACTAAAAGCACATTAGTTTCCTAATGTATATATGTCACTACACACGATGAAGATCATTTTGTAGGCAGTACCGATGATACTGTTAATATTAAATAAAGAATTGGAATACATATGGAAATGGCAATGTAATATTGGTTCAGTCCACAAAATGTTTACTTCTATTGTGTAAGTATGTGTGTGCGAGTGTGAGTGTGAGTATGGGGAGATGTAGGGTACATTTAAAGAACATAGTTACTGTGAATTTATATTTTATCATACATTCCAAGAGCATATAAATAACTGTGGCTTATATATTGTAAAGTACTAAATATATATACATCTATTGTATTTTCCATCAAAATCATTNTTTGTATACCAGAAGGTTTACCTCCAAATAAACGCAATTCATATACCCACGACACTAAAATGACTTGTTTTATATTGTTCAGATATTGCAAGGAAATGCCTTTATTATACATATGTTATTTTGAGAATTAATTAATGAATTCAGACATGAATGAGCTATGGCAGAAGTTATGAAGACAAGACAACAGCAATAATTCTTAATTAGAAAAAGAACATTTTGTAATAAAATCTTTATTAAAATGAAAAATTTTGCAAGGGGGTAAATAAACATGTTGCGTTTGCAATGATTAGAGTTTGCTGTTTATTGAGTAAATAGCATTTGGATTAAGCATATCATATTAGGCATGAATATTTATTTGGAAATCAGTGGTTTTGGAATATTAACAAAAATGGTACAAAAGACATAATTTAAGATTCAAATCATTGTTGTGTATATAGCCTTTGAGATTTTCTATAGCCCTAGCAATCAATATAACATGCTTATATGTTAAGATTATACAGATTTCAAACACGGTAATCATTTCTAGCATTATATTCTGTTTTGATCAACAATTTCTTATACATACAATATCACATACAAGTGCTATTTATAGTTATTTAATGTTGTTAAAAAAATAAAAAATTTGTAATAAATGTTTTGAGAAGATAATAAAAAATAAGAATAACTTTGATTGTCCTTTGAGATAATAAGAAAAACACATAATCCTTAATAATTATTTTCCTGTGTAAGCTGTCAAAANGGATATAAATTGCCATTTATATAATATTAACACTCAATAAATTAGTTTTTCAAATGATTTGTTATAGATTATAGAAAATTATAAGAAATTATTAATTATCATTATCCACTACAGTCATTTTATGTAAAACAGTGGACTGCATCCATATGTCATCATATAGGGCTGCCATTGTTACTCAGTCATTAAGTAAAGGGCAGCTACAATTGCNATATTATAGTTTAAACACATTATTATTCTTTAATATTTAATAAAAATATATTTTAATACTTNATTATAACAATTACGTAAATGCCAATAAATATCACACATCAATGACACCATTAAATCACAGATCTGTATTATTTTAATTTATGTAGAATCAGAGAAAAAACACAGATACATTTAATTAGTAATTAATAAATTATTTGAGTGACCAAAATAAAATGAATTAAAAAAAATGTCATGCTCACCAGTATTAAGGGTGATTAAATTGTATCCTTATATATTCTGACCTTTTAAGTAGCTTTATGAAGTGAAAAAAGTAATTAAATGTACTAATAATAATAATAATGATAATAACAATTATTATTATTATTATTATTATTATAATTCTAGTAATTGTAATTATAAAAACAACAATAATAATAAATTATTTTTTTCATAAAATTTTATTATTATTTATAAATAATATTCTACTGGTCCTGTTTCAATTGTGTATTGAATATAGCTTTTATTTAGCTTTTAGATAGTTAAATAATAAATATTTTTTATGCTTCAAAAAATTTCATATGTTCATATATTCTAAATANAAAATGCAGTTATGTGAAACAAGTTAAGATACTTATGAATGTTGTTCTTCCCTCCTTCTAAAATTTCCATTCCCCTGAAGCCATCTTTATTTAATATGTTTCTCAGCTGGAATATGTAGCTCATCATTTTGGTGCTAATTATTACTGATTTCATTTAGAAAAAGTACTTATTTGCTTAAAGCATAAATTAATCTGCACATTTACAAAGCAACTGTGGATACTGGATTATCACAGCACAACAATGGTCACCTATAGGTTTTTAAATTACCCCCCCTTCCAAAATACCATTATTGTAAAATAGATGTTTGTTATATCATTCAATATTTCATTATCCAGGAATTAATATGCATCTTATATAACTGGTAATGCCACTCTTTCAATTCCCTAATGCAAAAAGTTGGCATGAAATATGAATGGAAAAGCAAATAGGACTACAAAAATGGGCATGACCCTAATACAGAAGCTTACAAATACAGAAGCAAATGATCAAAAGTGTGATTTTCNTTTTGGCACCAGACATGGTTAAAAAAATAATAATAAAAAATATNTGTACTATTTAATCTGGTAAATATACCTGCCTGATAAGTGTTGTAGTATTTATACTGAGCNGTCAAACATATCAGTTTTCAGTCCCTTTCATAACCATAAATTATACTCTAAACCAGTGACAAAGAAAAATAAAGTATATGTCAAGTAATAGAGTGGTGTATTAAAGGTGTCTTTGTTGTTTGTAAGCAGTTATAATACTATTAATCAAACTCAGTAACTAGCCTGCCAAACGTGACCATTCATAAACTATTGTGCCCCATGTAAAAATATCATTCTTCTTGGAACCCAAGTGAAATGATGATTACAATTTCCCTGTATATGTCTAGCTCCATTGTGCCAATACTACATTTATTGTGGGCTAAAAAAAAATGCTTGTAATTTATTTGCAAACAACTACAGTGTTAACAAGAACAAAAAAAAAAGATTATTATAAAAAAATATTGTGAATATTTGTTCTTTTCATTTGCTGCTGCTTCTGACATACAATAGAGAATGTATTGTTTAATTTGGGTGTTTAATAATGAACACACTGTTTTCATAAGATGTATAAATTGCTTTATTTAGCTTTGTATCTGTAAAAAAAATGAAAATGTAATTTATTTTGAAAGGAAAAAAGAAAATTTAAATACAATGCTTGTTTATTTTACAGTTTATGTTATACTTGTGTTTATGGTGTCAGGTAATTTTTTGAACATTATTAAAAATATGTGATACTAGTGGAGACTTTTTATTTATTTAACTGCGCTTCACTTCACTTATACAGAAGCAGAATACTTTTATGGAAATTTGGGGTTCTGACCAAATATTCACATTCGAGGACTGACAGCAACTTCTTGGGCCTATATTTACTAAACTGAGCAAATGGGAAAGTGTAGATGNTGCCCATGGCAACCAATCAGATACAAGCTGACATTCTCAAGTATGTAAAATTAATCTGAAAGCTTGAATCTGATTGGTTANCTATAGACAATATCTNTACACAGTGTAGTAAATACAGGCCCTGGACTTAGACACACTAGCGTGAAGGTCATTTGCCCATGTTTCAGGTCTGAATTAGCCCTTCTGTTGTTCTAAAGAAATTACTCATGCTGCAGATTATGCTCCTATAGTCAATCATCAACACACATGCGGTACAAGGTTACTGTCCCCAGTACAAGCAAACTCAGAATTTGGAAGATTAAAAATAATTTATGGAACAACAATCTCTTTATAAAAGTAATGTGAGATTACACTACAACATTTTAAAATACAGCACCACCTAGTGGCCGCCCAGCTGAGTTACACATGTGATACTTACATTAACAACATCAATTCAAAACTGCGCTCCCCAGCCGCTCCTCTCCGTGTATGGTGGCCTCTATAATTCCCACCTTAATATATACTATGACAAAAATAACACATTAGAATGGGCGCTAACCTGCAGCTGTTATATTTCTACAAACTATTTCCTTAGTTATGGAAAAAGATATTAAGATAAATAAAAAAAAANCCCTGACAAATCTAATACAAATTCCTCTCCTGTCTAGAGCAGGTATCATTCTCCTTGGTTCTTGTTTGTTCCTTGTGAGTTATGTGTAAATTATACTGTATTATAAATTGAAAAGTAGGGATGAGAGTTCACCAACGAAAGAACACAATTTCTCTTCTTGTCTCTAATTTGTATGTGTTTAAGTTCTGGTAGCACCATCNTCTATTATAATTAATTGCAAATATTGACNCAAAAATCCCTAACTATACACAAATACAACCCAGATACACAATCTATAAGGGTTGTTAGCGAGTGTGCAGATCTCCAAAAAAATTAACTTAGACTAAGAATTACATATTCATTAAGTATACACATACTTTTGTATATGTAATCGGGTATGCCTATGCCCAGTAAATGGTTTTCCCAGTAAATATTAAAGTTAAGGAAGAAACATGTATGCCTTGCAATAGAGACGGAAGGGTCTATGTGATAGAGTCAAATATATAATCATGGTGTTGTAAAGAAGTTCTGGAAGGTTCTCTTAAAGAAAGATAAGTTTTAGAATATGGGGTAGCAGTGAAACATTACATCACGTAAGAGTCCTTGGTAAGTGGAACAGTCTTTCTGTAGTGGATATATCTTAATGGCAGGCGGCCAGGATTAAAGGAAATACAAAAAAAGAAGCTCCCAAGATTTCTGATCAACGATGTCCCAATATCTGCAGAAAAACTTGAGTGTGTACTGACACACGATCCTCAGAGCAGTGGTTTCCATTTCAATACTGTACAGAGCCACCTTGTGGATGAGTATGTAATTGCAGCATCTTACTGCAGCAAAGGTTTATGGGGTTGGTTTCACCAATAACCCTCAAAAAAAGTTATNAAAAAAAAGTTATAAAAGTTATATGGAATAAGCTGTATGGATCTAAAAACGCTTTAAACTCTGCTATCAGAGGCACAGCCTTACCACTATATGGATCCTGATTGGATTCTCCAGCAGTCCGTGACACACATGGGCTGATCCAGAGTTTGAGAGTAAGGGCAAAAGTGTAGACCTGGGCAAAAGCAAACACTGAATCGCAGGGGAGACAAGTATGATCTGTAAAAACAGAATTCAAGTTAAGAGGAGTAGTTTCCTAGATCAACTCTAATTTACAGATTAAACATAAAGCTATGCAGCTAGTGAGTTCTTCGTTCAAAAGCAAAGTGTTTTATCTGTATGCATTAAAATTCTAGTTCATATGTATCCCTTACAATGCAGCATGGTTTTACTCAGGTCTACACTTCNGCCTTAAAAAAGGTGTAAGTGCNACTCTGGATCAGCCACAGTGAGAAAGAGGAAACAGATACCCTACACCAGGGGCGGGACTTGAGGTAAAAACATAATCAAGTCCCACCATTATAAATTCGTGGACTATATTATATTAAAACCAGGAGGTTTGCCTGGTCTCCTGGGATTCTGGGAGCATTGCCTGGATTCCCGAGAGTCCCCAGAAATTCCGAGAGATTTAGCAACCCTGCCCCTGTGTATATTGTGGTTTAAATCACANGCTCTATATAAGTGCTTTGACGTCTGAAAATCCTAATTAGGAAGACATCTTCTCAGCGCACTCCCTGCATCACACGTACAA
>JABWIB010008822.1:17303-27875 GCA_016617825.1 Platyplectrum ornatum | reverse complement strand
GTACTGTGCAGACTAAGATTGCCGAGTACACCACATCATCTGCCCTAAAGTCCCTTCCNAATCGTCCCCAGAGTCAGAATATGGTGTCTGTGGTGTAGACGTGCGCAGTGACGTTATTTCACTATCATTATTCCAGATGAATACAGCATGAGGAGATCAGCCGCACCGAGTCAGAGACTAGCTGGGAATCCGGCNAAGAAGCCCTGCTTTATATCACCCCTTAAAGTCACTACGTGTTCAGCTAANGTTGCTGAAATTGTGACTACACTCAAGGTAAAATAACATCCTGTTGTGTTTTTTATTGTTCAGTGTCCACTAAGAAAGTAACACACTGGTACAATCCCCCAGCTCCAGGTTTCTGGATTGTTTTGTCAGATTATTATTATTATTATTTTATTCTATTTATAATTTTTTTTACAGAGGAGGAATTTATTTATTGTCTAGAATTCTTTAGTTTTAAACTTCTCTGTCCTAAATATCANTATTTATGGTATATAAAAGCAGCTCTGTAGAGAAGTCTAATACCCCGTTCACATTACCTCAAATTAACTGTCTTTTTTGATGAAAAAGCAGGCTGCAGTGAAAAAGCCGGCTTCTAAACTCAGTGTGAACGCTCCATTTACAAAAAGCCGGCTACAGAAAGCTGGTGTTCATAGCCTACTTTTTAGAAGGGGTTTGGCCCCCCTATCCGGCTTCTTCAGTCAGTGTGAACACTACAAAGCTGGCTTTCCTCTCCCATTGTGTTTGTGCAGTGCTGATTGGCTCACAAAGTCTGTTGTTTTAAGCAATTCACTGCCTGTCTCTCCCTCCTCCTCCCTCCCCTCATGTAAACAAACAATCACAGCACATTATCTGAGTAATGATGTGTACTTGTAGCAAAAAGCAGGGTTCAATGTGCAGACCCTGTTTTTTTTTTACAAAAAAAAGCTGGCTTTTTCAGCTAATCTGAACAGTTCTTTTTTCACAGCCCCTCCAATATCCCCAGCTCTACACCCTGGCTCTTAAGCCAGCTTTTTCAAGGCTGGTAATGTGAACGGGGTATTAATTGAAAAATGTAGATTTCATTAAGTTTATCAGAGGTTCCGACTGTAGTTTGGATTGCCATTTAATGTCCCATACAATTCCTTTGCTGGTCTTAATGAAGTGCAGGTTAGTTATTGCACCCTGTTTATGTTTATCCTGAGTTAAAGATTTTCTTAAAGTTTACAGTGTTTAAGCCGACAAATACATGACATAATGCTCCTAATCTGCGCACATAAGTGTATAGTACACGCTCAGAAATGAGGCCGCCTTCATGTTTAGATCCCTACTTTCACTTCTCTGCATGCATGCCTATGTGGAAGCGTGTCAGTCTCTATTACAAGGACTGAGGCCATCGCACACTGTAAATGTAAATGACCCCCCAGCATATCTTTTCCCATTAAAACTCCCTTTCCATTAGTTAAATATTATGTAACTTAATGAGCATAATACCTTTATTTTTGTTGGTGTAGCCTAAGACTGACACTGTACATTCAGACGTCTTATCAAGAGCCGGTGGTGTGAACACAAACTTGACAGGGGCCAAGGATACAGCAATCCAGTGTGACAAGCTTGCAGTTACTTCTCTTCCTAAGTTTAAACCATTGACAGGTAAGTGTGGCATCTCCTTTATCTACATTGTAAATTATTTGTCATGTGGTGCATAGAAACAATGTGGCAAGAGGGGTGTATATTGAATATTNCATTCAGAGAAAATATACCCCCCATGCACTTCAAAATGATTAACATGTGAAATTGCTTCTATTTGTGTTACTTTTAACTCAGGTTAATCTCCAGAATTCTTATTGTTCTGTAATGATTTGTACATCACTGACAGACAGAAACAGCGAGTCTTTAGTGCTGTCCAGTGATGACCATTGTGTGATAACTAGATTTGGGAAACATTCCCACTTCTCCAGTCCTACAGTTTTGTAAATTTAGGCTTTAGAGTTGAAGGCCTAAATTTACTAAGCGGTCAGATTGAAAAGTGGGGCTGTTGCCCATAGCAACCAATCAGATTTGAGTTCACATTCTCCAGTGTGTNAAATGAAACTGAGAGCTTAAATCTGATTGGAAGCGTTTGATAGATGTGTGGATCCTGTTATATCTCTCCTGTCTGCATCCAATAAGACTACAAATGGCTAGACTTATGACAGCGAGTGTGTGAGGATTGCAAATAGGATGGGTTTATTATTACAATATACAGTAAGAGCAGGCATCTGGCTGGAAGGGCCAGGCTCTCTGCTCCATTCTTTCTGGTGTCTGCAGTGTCATACAAGGTTAAACATAACCTGAATTAAACATTACATACAGGATGGTACAAGTGATGCCACAAAGTTGACAGCTAAACAAATAAGGTATTAATGCAGAGGATGGCAGAGATAAGACAGGAATAGGTGGACAACAAGAAAATAGAGGGCCCTTCTCATCTACAAGGTAATCATGGAGATGTATAGGAAACACCTGGTGGGGAATAGGTAGGAGGGGGCCTATAAAACTGGAGAGGTCTAAGGTAGGTGGGGGGGGGGGGTAGTGTCAAGGATCAGTAAGACTTCCTAACATGATAGAAGAAGTGAGATTATTCCAGGGAATAGAGGCAGCACAGGAGATGTCTAGTATGGAGGAGGAGTGATGATCAGGTATGAGGTAAGATTGGTCGGCTCACCGTAGNGGGCAGGATGGATGTTATTGGAGATAAGGTAGGGAACAGTGGAGCTAGAGAGATTTCTGTAGCAGAGGGGAGCTAGTCTAGCAGCGCCTGCCAGTAAGATGTCAATAAGGTGGAATGGACCAGCGTTGAGTGTAGACTTGGAGAGCCATGAGACAGATGAGGGGTGTCTGGAAATGAGTANATAGCAATCGTCTAGGCAGGAGATGGTCATAGAGTGGATGATGGCTTTGCAGGCATTCACTGTAAGGAAGGGTNTGATTTGAGCAATATTACGAAGATGGGTTCCAGTCCATAGATTCTAGATGNACGGGCTGCTGTGGACATTTACCCTCACTGTTATTTGATACACTTGTAACATGTATACCTGATATGATCATATATATTCACTTATGACATGTATACCCGATCAGATTGTATATATTCACTTGTAACATGTATCTTCACTTGTAACATGTATACCTGATATGATCATAATTCTTCACTTGTGACGTGTATACACGATCATGATTTTATATATATATATATATTCAGGACAGCATGTAACATTTATACCCTATCTGATCGTATATATTCACTTGTATCNTGTATATCCTTTGTGATCTTGCTGAGGCTTTGCTTATTCAATAACAATCTAAACACACATAAAACAAAAAAGTCTTATGTGTCACATAATATGTTGCTGGTGCGGAGGTTCACTGATCTTAATATTGCAGACCCTGAAGACCAGACACAGAAAGTGACGCGTGGATTGTGTGTGTATTGGACCTTCTTTACTGTACGTCTTTTCTGCACAGAAAGTGCTTAAAAATAGCAATGTAACTAAACAATGCATATCACACCATTGGCCTATGTGTTTGTGTTTCCCAAAAAACTGGTGAGGCTGACACTAAACCTGCAAATTGAATTACTAATGTAAATGCAACTCTGGCCTCGGCCTCGTCACAGCGCAGTAATAACTCGTTGCTAAGTCTCAATTTACTGGAGACTGGGGGGATAATCTGTCTGCCTNTTACACTATACAATTACAAATCCAGATGTGTCTGGTCTCGGCGGCATCCCAGGGGTTAAACCCTGCACCTTGTAAAGCCAGGACACAGCCACAACAGATGTACAGCGGCGTGTACAGGGGAAGAGCTCAAACAGCATTTCGCATTCTGTATTGTTTGGCTGGAAGAGAAAGAGATCCCAGCGCCATAATCCCTCGGCACAATGTGAAACGCAGGCGAGGCTGAGCCTTGCTGTGGAGTTTGAGCCTTGGGTGTAACCTAACAAGCCGAGGGGAAGCACAGCTCCTGATTGACAGCAGAACCAGCATTATGCAAATGCTGCAAGTCTATACACAGGCTGATTGGGGCTCCGACAGGGGCTCTCCTACGCACGTCACGCTCCTCTCTTCCCCGGGTCTATGTGTAACCTTCTATGTACAATACCTCGATCTTTTAGTCAGAGTTAATAAACGCAGTCAGATAAGTGTCGGCCTCTTGTGTACATGAAACAATGTCCGTGCATGGTTGGTGTAGCTATGAGCGCCTCTGATCCCTGTGCTCTCATATAGTGTGTGTGTGTGTGTTTATGTGTCTTTTTTTTGGCATTTTCCTTACTAAACATTACAATGTGTTTTTGTCATTTTGCCTGCTGGTATCTCTCAGCATTCTTCAAGGGCTTTTATGTAGGTCAGGCTTGTCTTAAACAGATTTCCTGAACCTGTGGAAGATTAAGCTGAAGGAATTTTAATAAACCCTCCCTTGTAGGCGTAGGCCTAAGCGAGACTAACCTAGTTAAGCCTGGATTTTTTTTTTCTTCCTCCTGTTGTTGTATGTCTGTGGGGGGAAAGAGCTGTACAGAGCTCAAGGCTGAATTGTTGTTACAGGAACTGTTTGCTCATGAAAGGAGGCCTGGAAATGGTGGGGAAGGCTCGCTCGTCTAATTTCACAGTCTTTGAAAAGCTCGATTTACTGAAGCTGGTGAAGCCCTACATAGGAGTGTTAGAGGAGCACACCAACAAGCACTCGGTTATCATCGAAAAGAACAACTGCTGGGAGATCATAGCCGAAAAGTACAACGCCATGGGGGTAGGACGGCCGCCGCGGACCGCGCAGGGGCTGCGCACCTTGTACAAGCGCCTGAAGGAGTACGGCAAGCAGGAACTGCTCCAGTGCAAGTCCGCGCAGGCCGACTACCAGAGCACGGTGTCGGAGGCCACCAAGAAACTTGTTGAGATCATCCCGCAGTTTGGCAGCGTGTGTTTTGGCCGAGACATCAATGGATTGTCAAGGTGAGCCCGGTGCTTATGACTGGTATGGCTTCACTCTGCAAGGCTCTGCTTTACATGAGTGTGAATGTCAGGGTTATAAACACAACAGCAATTCATGATTTACATGCAACCTGCCACCAGAAAAGTCATTGCAGACTTGCTAGCGTAGAATTTACATTATCACATGAGAAGAGGGAGGCGAGACTAACAGGAATCTGTTTTAACATGTTGTGTAGATAATACCTTACTGGCTTAAGGAAATCTCCTATTACAGTCTGTTAACTGTTCCAATTCCCACAAAATAATCCCCATGTGCTGAGAGTTTAGCTACCTACTATATATATATATATATATATATATATATATATATATATATATATATATATATATATATATATATATATATATATAGATCTCTCTCTCTATAATTTGAAGCTCTGAAAAGCAATTCAGTATCAGTAAAAACTTTAGCCCCATTGAATGTAAGGTTCACTTATTTAATAGCTTAGTGCCTATGAAATAACTACTTTTAGTGCAATCATGTATTTTATCTCTTGCATATATTTTGTGAGCACTGCCTCACATTGTAGTGTTTTGGTAGAATAGCATGTGTCTTGTCTCAGCTATGACTTTGCTAAGCTCAGGCTGTAGTATATTGTATATATTTTATCCCTGGATGTTGTGAACGGCTGGAGAGCNTGTGGAGATTTCCTCCGTCAGACCGAGAAGCCTTGAACCATCTGCCTGTAAGTGATAGGTGAGCGGAAGAGGTTAAAACTGGCTGTCGTTTTAGAAAAGCCTTGCTCAGCACCAGCAAGAAAAGGGGATAGTGCAGCATATACTGTAGATCTCCTGCAAGCCCCCAGCGTGCTCTGCTCTGGCGTGCCAGCCCAAACCTGAAATTCCAGTCCTAATGCATGGAGCCGGCCAAGCCCTGCTGTCCTGAGCCGGGTTCTCTCTTAGTGCTCTCTTAGCTTTAAACCTGGCTGATAGACATTCACGTCTTTGTATTCGCTTTGTGAGACACATCCCTTTTGTCAGTGGTTTTGTGACTCATTGTCCTACACTGATGAGGTGCAGTTTATATTGTCAAAACATAGCAATATTAATACACAAAGCATGAAGATATCTGTGTTTAACAGTTACACCTACATTATATGTTTATTGTCACTTACTTAACCCTTATCAGAGCCAATCAGTGTATTGCACTATGTGGTCTGTATATACTATATAGCACATCTTCCTANTTATTTATTTGGAAATAAAAAGGCTTCCTACATGACAGAAGACTGCGATGAGCTTGAATAATACACACAATACAGGTAATTGTGTGGTTTTGTGGGGTATTTCCCCACCAGTGGCTTAGGTGAGATCAGGACAACTTTGTTTAGTAGCCTTTCAACTGTTTTGATGAGCTGCAATCAAACACAATCTTGTCCTATGTGACAATCCATACACACTTATATCATTCCAAACACGTGTTTATAATGTGTGGAAAAACTGGAGTGTGCACCCAGCTATACACACTGTGTTTGCAATGACAACCAGGAATAACTGTTTCTTACTACACCTTACAGTAAATACTGTGGAGAGTAATTATTGTTTAGTTTTATTATTATTATTATTAATAATAATCTTTTTAAATTCCATCATATTTAGAAGTGCTTGCTTTATGATATAACAGATTGCTGACAAGCTTATCTCTATGATATTTTTCTATGATACTTGGGTTTGATTCATAATGAGTTGCCATATAGCAACTTGCAGCCTGTATTTGGAGAATTAACTGCTATAGTGACAGCTGGGATACATCACAGATTATTTTGCATTAGTGATCATCAATATACATGAACGTTATCACCCAGAAGAAGTAAATGGAAGCCTTTAAATCCATCACTGGAGGCTTCAACCCCCCTGCTATAGATTGTATGCGAGTGAGCATGGTCCCCTTACCCACCCAGTCATTTTATTACAAATCCAGTGTTGTTTTATATCAACTGTTTAAAATGGTACTTGCTATGAGAGTGCTATAGAAAAACCTGTATACATCGATGTTTCACCCTCACAGTGGCTATACATGGGTGGCAGGACCAGTCACTAGACACAGTGATGATATTGGGTATGTGCTTTGTCCACCCGATGCACACCTCTTCCNGATGAAAAGGATTCCCCCAGTCTTCCATATGTTAACTATGACTATTTACCATCTCTATGGGCCAAATTGCTTTGCGTTGCTCCAAATGGCCATATTGTTATTTTAATGACCCATTGATTTCATGTGTGATAAGTGTGTGTTACACCATGGCTTCCATAACTGGAATGTAAATGCCATCACTCCATCTCAGGAAAGGTCCCTGTGTAGGAAATTGGAATATGAAGTTTAATCCAAACTTGTTATGCTACACGTTAACATACGTCTATGTCCCTTTATTCCAGCGAACCTACAAATGCAGAGGCCAAAGCAGTCCTATGTTCCCCCGCAACAGCTTTACCTGGCCAGGTGGTCTCCGTCACTCTACAGCTAGAGGAGGAGGAGGAGGAAGACGTGAAGCCCCCTCCGTCCCTGCTCATCCCTCCCCTACCTCACCCTGGTGTGGATGAAGGTGAGGATCAGGAGTATGAAGTGCTGGAGAGATCGCTATCGCCTTCTCTCTCCTCTGTGGATATGAGATTATCCGAGTCTCCGCCACTCCCCAGGATAGAGGAATGTTTCAGTCACACTGGCCAGAGCATACGGCCATCCTGTCCCTGCAACCCAGAGACCTTACAGCTGCTTAGGAAGGAGCACCAGGTCATTTTAAACAACCAGAAGCAGTATGGACTTTACATTAAGGAGAAGAGGGAAGGGCTGAAGAGGAGACAACAGCTGGAGGAAGAGCTGCTNAAAGCCAAAATTAAAGTTGAGAAGTTAAAAGCGATGAAATTGCGGCGGGATTTCCCTGAATACAGCAATCTGTAGATGAGACCCAGGCAGCCATTACACTGTATGGGGTATTCACAGACTGAGATATTCCCAGCAGCTTCTGAGGCCGGGATTGTATAAATACAGTCTCCTTTCTCTGCTGAGATGATATATTGTTACCATCTGCTGGAAACAATAAAACATTATTTAATTTTTTATCAGTTCACTATGTTTTTTTGCAAATGTGTTTAACCATAGAACAATCTGTTCATGTCCCTCATGCTACGAGATTATTACTAAGTCCCAGGTTTTTAATGCTGCAATGGAGGGAAGTTTTGATTTGGTTTTTTTTTTGTGAAATAGTCTTTATTTTTAAAGAATAAATACATGAAATTCAAAACTGCTTCCAATTGTTTATNTTGGGAGATGAACTTCAATAGAAACACCACAAGCCAGCGAGAGATAAGAGCGTATCTAGCTTAGAAGACGGGTAACATCAGAGGGTGGTTACATATGAAATGACATTATTATAATAGTTATAATATCTAATCTAATACACAGAATAATACCTTCTCTATAGCTCCATTTTACAGAACACGACTGATATGATAATACAGGGCCAGACAAATACCCAGAACCTGGTGACCGGAATTACTCCTGCTCCCCTGCTGGAACTACGGTACAGGGATAGGAGTGAGATGCTGGATCTTCCTGGCAGTATCAGCCGGAGAGCGATCAGCTGCAAGAGAATCGCCCCATCCCCTCTGTGTGTAACCGCTGCGGCATACCGCAGAGGACAGGATGAGATGTATATGTGTTTTTATGTATACATGTGTGTATGCATGTATGTGAAAGATTGTAAGTGTGCATTCATGTATGTATGTATAAAACCTGTGTATGCATTTACTCAGTGTATTTTAACTAAAATATAATGGGTGGGTGCTGGTTAGGTTGCCCCTGCAATTTAAGCCCAGGTTTTGTTATACTATAACTCCCAGCTTGTGTCAAATTCATCAGCGTTTCAGACACCTGGCAAAGCATGATGGGGCTTGTAGTTTTACAACATCTTGTGTGTAACAAGCTGTCCATCCCTGGTCTAAGCTATGCATGGTTCACTGGACTTGAAGCATTATAGCTGGTCAGGATTACTGCATTATAAAATATGGTAAGTTGGTAAAACTGAATTAAGGATTTAAATACTTTTTTTTTATGTGGTTATTGATTAGAGATTGAATGAGTATAAAACATAAACAAGGCCACGGGGGGCCAGAACATTGGCACAGAGAAATGTACAAAAAGAATAAACAATGTCCTTAGATACAAAGAGCAACCAAATTTTAGATTTTGGATTTGAAATATATAAATTGTACTGTAATAATACATAGGTCTGGCAGTTGCAATGGTTGCCTGGTTAGTGTCAGGTAGCTTCTACGATCAATCCTGGGTATATGTTACTGGGACTTGCTTAATACTAGCGTCACCTGAGTCACCTATGGCAGCGTTTCCCATACTGTGCGTCTTGGCTCCCTGTAGTGCCGCAGAATGCTTTTCCCGTCATGGTGCCACATGGCTAGTGTGTGTTAGAAGCGCAATTTTACTTCTTGTAAAGGAGCGTAATAAGATCTGATATCAACCAGAAGTATTTCTGTCTTTACACTATTTTGACTTAAGATCTTAAAAAATGGGATTTCTTGGAAAAAATATGGAGACCCTAAATGTGCCTCAAAGTTTTCGGAACCACAGACCTATGGTGATAAAACTACAGGGATAGATAAAGCACATTCTGGTGTCACATTGTTCAGACTAGTGACAAGTCGGATTATTTCTGTGTCACATATCATCTCGTCTCTTATACCTCGTTCACACTGCAACTTAGACCCGGTAAAATTCCTGGGTCCACCCTGTTCATGCTGCACCTGGGTCTGTCCTGGCAATATGTGTTATATAAACTAAACAGGAGCTTTTATAGTCACTTTCTCTAATCCTCCCAATCCATTCCTTTCTTTTACCTCATTCACACTGGTGACACTGGTTTTTATTAATTTTTTCCCCCCAACCCAAGTCGCCGGTTCACACTGTTTAATAACCTTTCTTTTTACCCTGGGTAACACTAGTCACACTTGTGACCTGAATTACCTGCAAAAGTCCTGGGTTCAAATCCCGGGTCAGTCACACTGAGCCACGACCCGAGTAGTTAGAGCGTGACACGGCAATATCTTGTGGTTTTGTGGCCGTGTGAACATGGTATAAAGTATAGAAGACCTGATGAGAATGGTGATACTTGTGTCTCAGCGACATGACATAAAATAGATGCCACCTCATGGACACAGCATATACCACTATTTTCACTAATGATCCCATGTCTGCATCTCAACACACTTTGAGAAAACCATTATGTAATGGTGATGTAAAATGTCATCCCATATCTACTAATTACACACTATGTATAGAGCCATTTTACCTGTTATACCTTAGATTTCATTTAGTTTCTTTGTTTTGTTTTTTTAGTTTCTTCACCTCCGGTAAATGAAAATACACAGCGTAAACCTGAGGAGGAAGAGGAGAGCGGCTCGGTGAAGTATTTCAGTGTGGTGTGGTGCAAGGCATCCAAGAAAAAGCACAAGAAATGGGAAGGCGACGCTGTTCTCGTGGCCAGAGGGAGGTCCGTGACCTTGAAGGACATGGAGGGCAAAGATATAGGGAAAGGTGTGTATTCCAAACCTT
>JABWIB010008821.1:6757-20879 GCA_016617825.1 Platyplectrum ornatum | reverse complement strand
TATTATATATAAATGTGTATAAATTGTATATAAAAAATGGCGGAGACCTGAGTTGGGGGGCCCCATTTAAATTTTGCTATGGGGGCCCCATTTAAATTTTGCTATGGGGCCCCCAAATTCTAGTTACGCCCCTGACACCAACCCATACAATCTAAAGCTCACAGTGGAGATTAGCAGAACAAGCATTCATTTTAGACCTCTCTATCTTGATGAGTCAGAATTTTATATTAAGCACTGATGTCTTTAGTAAAAGCACTGCAACCAATAGTATTTTACACTCGGTAAGCTCACATCTACCAACCACAATCAGGGAAGTACCCTATAGAGAATACCTGAGGATGTGGCGCAATTGCTCAGACAAATCACAGTCAGAGCAGGACAGCTGATGGAGAGGCTGATAGCAAGGGGATATAGTAGAAAAAGTCTGAAGAGAGCATATAACAGTGCTAAGAATCAGAAACAGACAAGGCCACTTTTCCAACATCCAAAGGATGTTACCTGAGAGGATATAGTAATAAAACTGGATTCTACAAATGTTGTAGTTGTATCTTTCATATAGNGACAGGCCTTACAAATATTATATTTGTTATATTGATCAATATGGCAAAACATGTAAAATTGATAACAATTAACTGTAATGGTGCAGGCATTATATACTGCCTAGAGTGCCCATGCAATCTAAAATATATTGGGATAAAGAAACACCCTCTAAATAAGTGAATATTTGAGCACATGGGTAGTATAAGAAATGCCAAAAGTGATCAAATGAAATTCAAAACTATCACCAGCGTGGCGAGGCATTTTTTTTGAAACACCATGAGGTGTTCAAGAGTATATGCACCGAAAGAGGGGTTCCTCTTGCTTGACTATAACCTTACCATGTGCCAGGAACTGATGGTGTTAAGAATGGATGTAATATACTCCATTCATAGACATTATTTTCTACTACCACACAATTTTGAAATAGTCACGGCCGACATATAGCTGTTGGCTATATCTATTTTGAAAAAGAACATTTACAGTGGTGAATATATCCCATATTTTCTGTTATGAACACTCTAAGAATGATGCACTTAGAACTGACTTTAAGTGAAGAATAGTATATTTATTATAGACAAGGAAATTTGAGGCACAGAACAGGCAACATAGAAGGAGTATACATGATAAATAACCTAAACAAAAACAGACGTAATGCATACAAAAGCAATGAAACAAGGAAGGTACAAGATAATAGAGCTAGGTACGAGATAATAGAGACGTACAATGAACAGGTGCAGGATATAAGAAGCAAGGACTAGAATCACATGTAATAAGATAATTGAGAGCACAAGCAAACAGACAAGAGGCAGATGAAACAACAAGAAAATGGCAGAAAAACAATGACAAGATAAATGCAGAGAACTGGAAGGCAAGGGTCTAGGTAAGATAAACTAAACAGAGCACAAGCCTGGAGCAGAGACAAGGAGACTGATAAAAAAAATTAATGATCCAGCAATGAGTGTTGGATCATGCAGGGATTTATAGCAATATAACATGTGCAAACCATTACAGCTAATTAATACTGGAGCTGGACAGTGGCACCTCTGGTGAGATCCGGTAATGCACTGTGCTAGAACCCATTGGCCTCTGATTGGTCACAGGCAGTACTACCACAACAATAAATCCCACAGCGCCCCCTAGGGGCGAAACAGGAGTGTCTATGTGTCCCCTGTTCTCTACATAAATGCCACCTGTTGTAAGGTTTCAATTACCTTCCACTTTACAGTGATATAAAATAAAGTTTGCAACTTTACAGTGATATAAAATAAAGTTTGCATTATAAGGTTACCATTGTATACAGCCTGTGAAATGCATGCCTATGACCACGAGTTTTCCTTTCTGTACTTTCCCTATGTTTTTCAAAACTTAATAACAATTCAGTGTTTAAAAATTTACTATTTTCAAAATAAAGCCGATCAATATCTTTATGCAAAAATAAAAGCAAAATATTCTCCCTGCAACAAATAAAATTAATATGGCATCCTCTAAAATGGGTTTAACCCGGTTGTCCCTTCACTTGTTTTCCTCTTATATTCATACTCTAGCTCTGGTTCCTTTATATGATTGAAAGATGGATTATTGGATATGAATGAACAAGCCAAGCTCACTAAATAGGCAGAGAGTCCATTACTTTTTACCATATAGTGTAGATAGATAAATCATAAATAAATATGTAAATATAGCCTAAATGTATGTGTAATACTAATTAATCCTTTGAAAATAATAAATAAGATTAAATAAATCCCTATGAGGCCACTAGTCTTAATAGACTACACAAAATGTTCTTTATAAATGTAATGTCTCCAATGTAAAACACTGAGAGCATGACATCAAAAAAGTGCAACTCATTTTATGTATTATGCCTTTTACAATATATTTTTGTTCTTTTTAACAGTATTATAGAATACAACAAAATGCAAGCGGCTATTATCTGACTCATGGTTTTACCTGCAGAATCATTTACTGTGAATGTTTTGTGATCTTTATGACATTCTTTACAGAGAGCAGTTCTTACAGCATGTCAGTATGCTGACATCTGCAGAGAGATTTGCACATTCTGAAGAAAGTTGCTTATATTGGGACAGATGTGTGTACACATTAACTATGACGCAGTCCCATATCGTAATGCGGGAACTTGCCTGCTGCAGGCAAGATTCAGCTTAATCAGTGCCGATTTACAGTACATTTAGCACATGCGATGTATCATATTGATACATCTCCGAGGTGTATGGCCATCATAAATTCTGTTATACAATAAGAAATTGTATAGTTTATGAAAACAAAAAGATTATATAAAATCTTATATAATATTTTAAACTACAAAATGTAGCCTTAATACCTTTGCAACATCTAACAAAGAAAACTATATCATATCTATTGCCTGATTGTCACTTTAGTCCTGTCCTGGAAGTCACTTAAATACTTCTGCAGCCAACCTGCATGTTTTGCTTTCACGTATAATCATGTTCATAACTTTAATCACTTGCGACAAAAAAATTGCATTAGAACCTACAGCCATGCACTGCACAGCACTACAAGTGTTATTATAGGTCTCAGTTACAAAATAAGTATACACCCTTGATTAAGTATTTTTCAAGGATTTCATGTTAAAGACTTTGCAGAACACCTTGGAACAAAGAAAAAATAGTTCTCATAGCCAAGTAAAAACATTAGCGTGAAAAATATAGTGAGAAACATTCCAAAGAATATAAACAAGATTTCATATGATTAGGTAAATACTATTAGAGCGAAAATACACATAATTTGAAGGACTATACGATAAAATGAAGATATTATTTGTGCATTAGTCATTATAACTTGCATTGCTATGTCATTATTGTTTGTTTGTTTTTTTATATTTACTCCTATTATATGGCTATTTAGAATCATTTTAGAACATTCTAATACATTTATTTATATTTTCATTTTGAAATATCTTCCTGCCAAAAAAACAATGGCACAAAATGACACCAGACTTGTAACAGAATTTGTGCTCTCTGGTCTTTCACCGAACCCAAATCTTCAGCTACCTCTACTCCTGGTCCTCATATCTGTGTACCTGGTNACTTTGTTAGGTAATCTTATTATAATTACATTAATTAGAATGACTCCAGGCCTGCAATCTCCAATGTACTTTTTCCTTATGAATTTATCCTTTGTCGATTTATTATATTCATCAACTATTACACCCAACATTATGGTCATACTTCTCTCAGTGAAAAAGACCATTTCTATCACAGGATGTGCAACACAAATGTTTTTTTTTACTGTCTTGGTAAGCTCTGAAGGAATGTTACTGGCTGTGATGGCCTATGATCGATATATTGCCATATGTAAGCCTTTGTATTATACAACGCTTATAAGTAAAGTAAGATGTTATCAGCTGGTCTGCTCAGTATATGCAGCTGGATTTATTAATTCCTTTCTACATACATTTTTCGCATTTACCTTACCATTCTGTGGGTCGAATCATATTAATCATTTCTTCTGTGATATTAATCCCATCTTAAAGCTTTCATGCAAAGACATATTTCTGAATGAACTGTTGGCATTTATTGTTGCTGGCTCTATTGAAGTTGGGTCTTTCTTATGTATATTTCTATCATATGTCCATATTTTATTAGCATTATTTAGGATTGGTAAATCTAGAGGTAGAAGCAAGTCTTATTCTACGTGTGTCTCACACTTCACTTGTGTAGCCTTGTTTTACTTCCCAGTTTTCTTTATGTATCTACGGCCAAATTCAGAATATTCAATGGATCAGGATTGGGTGGTATCTGTGTTTTATACAGTGATCATTCCAATGCTGAATCCCATCATTTATAGTCTGAGAAATAAAGATGTAAAACAAGCTCTGTTAAAATTGAGCAACAAAAGAATTTTAGGATAGACTAAAATATGCATCAAAGTCTAATTAATACTATTTGATGAATCATCCTGTGCAAATAGGAGTTCAAAATCTTTTAGTATCTCATCCTGCAATGACTTTTCTAACCGGTTAAATAATACTGTAGTTCCAATTTGTCTAAAGCTTGGATAACTGCTTTCCTATTATATATTATAAGTGTTATAAGGCAGGGCTTTGTGGATTTTGGAGATAAGGAAGTAAAATACGAAGGGGGAGTTTTGGAAGCATCTCACTTTTATATATATATATATTACTGTTGAACAATGTTGTATTAATATTCTTCTGTATGGCCTCAAGGGGCCACTCTGGGACACATGACCTGGTTGCCGTTATGCCATTATTCATAATTAGTTAGTTCTTGTTGCTTGCAGTTCTCTTGCTACATTGTCCAGGTTATTGTATTTTAGCTACTTATTTGTGTTCTATCTCGTTTCACTCTGTCTGGGTTTCTATGTTTACTGGCTATTGTTTACTTACACCTTGTACCATTGTATGTAGTGTACTCCAGTTTTTTCAATGTGGTTCTCTGTATCCATTGCCATTTGTACTAGACTTTTCTCTATGCATTCAATTGTTGTTCTCTGTTTCTCCTTTTCCCATAATTCTTTATGCATTCTTCAGAAAAAAAGGATTCTTGCTTGTGACCCTGTCCGTAAATTTTAGTCCATCTTAGTCCAATTTAATTTTTACACCTGATGATGCCCTCCAGGAATTGTGACCTGGGTCACTTAAGGCAGGGATATAGCAGCTACTAGTGCTACTAACTACTGCTAGTTTCACATGAGAGAGGGCAGTGACAGGGGAATTCACATCTCTCATGCACAGGTCTCTATTCATTCAGAGACCTGGATCTGTCCCATGGTCTGGGACCCAACAACATATGCTCCCCCTTTTATTCCAAAAACAAACTTATATTACAAGACCATAATTGATGCTTGTGATTTAAATAGCTGACACTCATAATTAGGAAAAATTCCAGGTTGAACTGTTTTATGATATGTTAAGGAAAATAATTAAAGTTAGTGTAAAATATAGGGTAGTATACACCAAAATATGATATATGATAAAATCATATCATTTAGCCTCACAAAATTAACTGTATTAATTACTGTCCAAAAAGCATTGTACTTGTTTCAAGTATTTCCCACAGCAGCGAGCACAGGGCTACTTGTCATATTTCTTGCCATCTTAAATTAATGTTGATCACTTCTTTTAAGTCACCAGTCACATGGAAGTTTCATTTCCTAAGGGGAGATCCATTTCAACATTCACATAAAGAACCGACATTAGATAACGGCTGAACAGCGAGGCATCAGAGACCAACTTTTACAAAGTTGTGTATAAAATCTCTCTTGGTTCCTCTCAGTACCTGTTTCATGGTGGTTACTCAAGTCAAGCTTGCCAAACTGCTGCATACTGAATCTGCGACATACTGAATCCTTTAGGGTATATTTACTTAGCTGTGAGATTGCAGTGAGATTGAAAAGTGGGGATGTTGCCCATAGCAACCAATCAAACGTGAGTTCACATTCTCCAGCATGTAAAATTATACTGAGAGCTTGACTCTGATCAGTTACTATGGGCAACATCCCCACTTTCCAGTCTCACTGCAATCTCACCGCTTTCTCATCTAAATTTTTATTGTGCTCTTATTTAATTTTCAATCATATTGATTTTTGTTGTCTTCTCTCCTTGTAGAAGGTTTTATTACTGTACTGTTCTGATTTGTTATTTTTTTTTATTCTGTTTAGTAAACATTTGTTATTTCATTAATATACAATCAGTTTGGATATTCATTTTTAAAGACTTCTACAGTGTGTTTGTACAAGGCGTTATAAAATGGAACATTTATTGTACAAAACGTATCCATATGCTTAGCTTTCCATCTGTGGAGCACAAACATACTGTACCTTGTTATTCACTAGAGACATTTCTATTTTACAGTATGAGCTAAATCACATAAGTCACCTTACTTCTGTGTGTGCAAGGAGAGTGTCGGGGAGTGTTCTCCTTGCTCGCAGATATGTATCAGGGACTTATGGTAGTAAAGTACTCTTATGTCTGAAACCATCACTATGGCATTAGTGTGGGATATTTTCATCCTATGCTCTGTTATGAGTATGATAAATGTATGAGCCTGCAAGTACAGAAAACTGAGTTGCAGTACTCCTTCATAAATTATTGATACAGGTAAAATGTACTACCTGGATTAAAAACATCTTTGATCAATACAATACTGTTTTAACTCTACTTATTTGTTATTGTTATTCCTCTGTAACAGGTGCCCAGCTCTGACACTCACCCCCATTTGTCCAAGGAGAGAAGGAGAGTGAGGAGTATGACACCTAAGCAGCGGGCATGAGGAGATGATGGTGCTGGTGATGTTGATGGTAATAGAAATAGTAGGTGGCGGGGGGGGGGGGGTAGAAAACAATATTCGTTTTATCCATGGGTTATCCAGGCAGAGATGACAGAGAGGCAGTTTGAAACCTTGGAAAGGAGCCAGGGGGAAAGGCCCCTACAAAGCCCTGAGGGACACAAGCAGAAAGTTGAGGTGGGGTGACGTGGGGGAAGAGGAGCTGGGGGTCATAACAGAAAAGGAACCGTCTGAGAGATGAAGGATTTGGAGTAAGAGAGTGTGATCAATGGTGTTGAAGGCAGCTGAGAGTTCTACGAGAATGAGGATGGAGTATTGCAGATTTAGATTTGGCAGTAGTAGGTCAGTGGTTACCTTGGTGAGGGCGATTTCTGTAGAGTGGAGGGGACAGAACCCAGATTGTAGAGGATCCAGGATGTTGTTGTCTATGCGGTGGGTAATGACGCGGTTGTAGACAAAGCGTTCAAGTAGCTTGCAGAGCAAAAGGAAGAAGGGAGATGATTCGAGGAAGGGAGAGTGGGATCGAGGTTTGTTTTTTTTAGAAGGGGGAGAAGAGCGCATGTTTAAAATGGGAGGGGAAAGTGCTTGTGGAGAAACAAAGATTAAAAATGTGTGCAAGATTTGAGCAGGTGGTGAAAGAGGGAGAGCAGAGGAGATGGGAAGGGATGGGGTCGAGTGCACACGTAGTCAGATGAGTAGACCGTATAAGAAAGAGAACTTCTATGGCTTTGGTGGGGGTGAAGGTGGACAGTGGTGGAAGGCAGGTGACAGAAATGGGGATGGATTGTCTAATTCAGTTAATTTTAGATTTGAGAAAGGTGGTGAAAACGGAGGCAGAGATAATGGGTGGGAGTGGGGGAGAAGGGGGGGAGAGAAGACTGTTGAAATTAGCAAAGAGGCGTCAGGGGTTGGAGGATTGAGAAACTATGAGAGTTTTGAAGAAGGTTTGTTTGGCGATGGTGATGGCACAGTTGAAGGTGAAGAAAGTTGGGAAGGGAGCAGGACTTCCTCCAGAGGCGCTAGGCATTTTTGGAAGAGTCTGGTGAGAGGAGAGTGCCATGGTTGAGGGTTGGAGCATTGGAGATGGATGTTCGCCTACCATATGGCGTTCATGCAGGCACAACACTATGCAGCTCAAGTAGTGCCCTGATTGGCATAACGCTATATTTCACCCTCCTCCTACTCAGCGGGCTTTGTCTATTCACTGTGTTTTGTTAAGGAATATTTTTGATTATGCACAAAAGTTCATCCCAAAAACAGAACATCTTTTTCTGTGCTATCTATTGAGTTCCCCTCCTTGCCTACAGATGACCTACTGAATTCTCTAGTGAACTCCTATAAGCTTTTACCTGCTAGCTCTTACACAGAATAATTTTTAAATGTGTTTCATTAAACTTTTTGTTCCCCCATAAAGTGCTACCAGATGACTGATTCCCACCACTGTTTCCGCTGCAATGCACCGTATGCAAACATTTCCCATTGTTTATGACACTGCCCAATTGTCCTTTGCTTAAGGGCTGCACTTTGCTCTTTTGTTCTAGGATCAATAGAGACTTATGTTTGTTTGGACTCAAAATGGATGGTGTTTGGTGTCCTCTCTAGGCATCAAAGGGTTTGCAGAAGTGAGTGAAAGGTGCTACTGGCTTTACATATGTGGCTAAACTCTGAAGTGCCTCCACTGACTGTTTAGGTGCAAATTTTTTCTATTTTTTAAAATAGACTGGTTGGAGACCTCCCTAGATAAAGAATCTTGTGTAGGAAAGTTCTGTTTGGGAATCCTATATTTCTACTCTAGTAACTACCACCAAACGGGAAATCCATGCTACCTTTAGTGTTATATCTTGGTATGATCCCCAATTTCTCCCTTGGCTGCCTTCTTAGGCTACTGCTTTATCTCTCCTTCTGTTTCTTGAGATTGTTGATTGTATTTCATTTTCTGCAAATTCATTGCTTAGTTTTATTACTAGCTTGTGACTTCCTATTTAGCTCCTGTCTCTGTATACATGTACATACCTGTGATGGTGTGATGGTTTGCTTTTGCACTGTGTGTATCATAAAGAAATAATAAAAAAATGTTCACTGAATTCCAGTCCAGAAGTCTTTTTTTTACTACGAGGGCCCAAAGTCCCTAACAATAACACTGTTTAAGTATTCCATTGCTGTGGTACAAGTGCTTTCAATCTTCCAGGAAAGTACTCAACTTTGTGATCTAAAGTTAGAGTCACTGCTTCAAAGTAGTCTCCCAGCCAATTACTCAACCATGGTACATGCACACCTTGCACTACCTCAAACCTCCCTGATCAAGGCCACCACAATTTTTCCGTGGGAGCTCCTCCATTTTACCATTTAAAATGGCAGTGTGGAAAGAAAAATAGCATGTAAGGACTAAATCCAGTACTATTTACATCCCTTCTCCCACCCACTGGGCATACACTCTGTATGTACACCCCTATACCTCACTGAAAGATAGAGGAAACTGTGCGTAAGTTTCAGATACATAGGTCCCCTATAGAGTGGCATCTGGTTCATGGTAAAAATTGTGGGGCATTCAGCACCAACAGTTTTTATCAACTGTTTTTGGAGCATAATCAATGGGTAAATGAGTTTTTAAAAAGGCATAGTTTGCCTTTTGTTGAGCAACATGATGTTCCCTATATACTATTATAGATGTTTCCCCTATAGCCATTTTAATTTAACTTCTATTTTACTTTATTTAGAAAGCCTCAGCGCTCTAAGTTTTTGGGAATTTCTTTAGTAAAATTCTTAAATGACAGTAAAGATAGGGACTAGCGCAAAATATTTAGCGGGATACACATTGGAGGTTTTGTAAATGATTACTATAATAGGAGAATAATAAGAAGAATAGGAGAAACTCAAGATTGTCTCATTTGTGGATGAGCTGGAGTCTGGAGAACTGTTAAAGCTACAACTATAACACTGCAAAAGGTTTAAAGAGAAAGATAAAGAGTTACGGCTCTATATGAGGAAAGGGATTGGGAAGAATTGAAAGACAGTTTTAAAGAGGAGGAAGCAATCAAGGCCAGACATAAATCGGACACCACAGGGACGTGTTATTATCCCAGCGATATAGGAGGGACTTTCATTGCTACTGGGGATTTGAAGTCTTGCTTTGCTGGACATTAGAGGGGAGTTTGGCCCCTCATCTCCCTCTTAGTGATACGGGACTTGTGTTGAGCGCTGGGTATTGGGCTTTTTTTTGTTAATGCCTAGGGGGCCCAGAGACCTAGCACTGGCCTTGAGCAGTAGGTTATGGTTCCAATTGTTCCAATGCTAAAGACTGTAGTCATGCATTATGCTAGAAAGACATCCAGCAAAAAATAACTCTTGAAGATCTAGATCTGTTCTGTCAGAACCATGCACACGCCAGTTATTGAGTATCTGTTTTGTTTTCGCAGCACTGCACTGAGACACAGTAATACAGTATAAACATACCTATATGATGCATGTAAGAGGGGTCAGTCACAAATATATAGGAGTGTGTGCTCCTTGTGTGAGGATAGTAACGTACAGCGCAATTCCAAACCCAGGACCCTACCTTTTTACACACTTTTCTAACGTAAAATCAGGGTAGTATGGAAAGCTGGATCAAGCATAGCCAAGCTCTTAATGTACGATTTATTTGCCACCCCCCCCCACCCACCATATGTACAGCAGTATACATGGTGGGTAATCACAACCTGCTCTTTTAAAGGATACCAACATCTAATCCAGAACTGAGTATATTACAATATGTAAATGGCATGTACACACTTGTGCAGTAAGTCGCATGGTGTACTTTTTGCAGGTTGCATTCTGCATGCATAAATACGTTTATTTTGTCTCTACTTGTCCATTATCCTGTTTTCACATCACATACCTACCTCTTCACTTCTGTGGGTGTGATGACTGGCTCTCTACATGCCTCCCAACATATGGGGACGTGAGGTCGGGACACTTAAGCCCCGCCCCCGGGCCGGCCCCGGTCCCGCCCTGGATCCACCCAACTCTGCCCCGGACCCACATAAGCCCCGCGCCCTTTTGAATCGCGGCTAAAGTATAAAATTAAACAATAGTAATGTTTGTCCCCTTAGCGGGACAAACAGGAAATCGGGAGGGACAGCGGGACAGTCCCCTAAAAGCGGGACAGTTGGAGGTATGCTCTCTATGATAAGTATGAAATTGATGGGAAATTATGTTACAACAACATTTCTTCAGTGAATTAATTAGTTCTGGAGAGAGGGGGTACACCAACCTGCATTCCCTGAACAACACCCGGTTCACAGGGTTGGAGCACATCACCCTCTTACCCTCACCCCTTACAATAAATGCCCATGTACTGAGACTTATATGTTTATCATATTAATACAATGTTAACATTAATTTATCATTCTATGTTTTGGAGATTTTGTACACTTATTATATTAAAATGAACCTGAAACCTGGCAAAGGAAATGAGCCTCTTTCATTAACTCTTTCATTTATAAATGTAGTGCCCAGTGCTGTTATGCCATGCAACCATTTCCACAGGAATGTACATTTTTTTTTAGGACCAGAAAGTGCAAGAGATTGTAAGTGTGTGATTGTGTGTCACATGCCCCTGCAAGACACTTGGGTTAGCTATAGGTGGCGGTGGTGTTGGTTGCGGTGGTGTTGGTTACGGTGACAATGAGTGTCATGCATAGGACTGTGTAAAGTAAGGATTACCAACCAAGGTTGACATGAAGGACTGCCACATTGATAACACTAGCCTGCACCAAGCCCAATCCACCCTGTTATTAACCTAAGCTAATAAAGGGGGGGGGGGGAGGGTGAGGAATCCTAAATAAAAGTATAGTTAATTCAATTATTCGCCTTTTAACCTAGACCAAAGAATACACAAGTTTTAGAAAAATACACACTTTATTTTAATAAGAGTTTCCAAGGGAAACCCCCGGCTCTGACTTGAACATGTTGCAAGGTCAAACATATACACTGCTACCTCTACTGCCACAAATGCCTCAAACAGACTCCTCCACTCTTTAGGTAACTGAGGTATGAGGTGAATATCTGAGTCCACCTCATCCATAGTTGATGCACTGGTAGAATCTCTCCAGTTCACTAACTCTTCCAGTTCAGGTGGAGTCAACTGTTCATCATCTATCCCCTGAGGTCTCCAAGAAACAGCAGCGAGCCAGTCCTTGGGGGTGTCACTTCTACCTCCCCAGTTTTCTAGCTATCTAAATTTGTCCAGTCCTAGCACATATCTGTAATCCCCAGGTCCATCCACGTTTGATGGTGTGTCAACCCCATTCCGTAACCGAGTCTTGCCAACAATTTCTCTTTATGCCTGGCAGTACACGCTCAACCTTTTCTCCGGTTGCTGCAATCTTGTGGCAGTTTTAGAGTCGGCTTTGCTTTCACTGGTTCCTCTGCGCTGGTTACATCCGAGTCCCCCAGGGACTCTTCAGGGGGTGAATGCCGCTTATTTGCACCACAGTACCTATTAGGCCTCTGCTTCTCATGACCCAGATAACAGTCTTTGGTGCCTCTAGCACCTCCCCGCTTCTGGACCATAACTCAGTCCCTAGAGCATTCATAAGCCATACTTCCTGCTCCAAACGCTTCCATCTCACCCAGTATGGCTCAGTGATGTCAGCCCATGGAAAGGTTCAGGGAACTATGTCATAACTCTTACTAGGTGCTCTACAATAACACCAGTTGCATTCCAACAAGATGTTACCCTGCTCTCTAAGTCTAATTTTGCCCACTTCACACTTGTCTTTTAGTTTTCCTCTCAGGCCAATTAACCACATATCAATATTCAATATTCAATGAATCCCAACTCAGCATTCCATCATAACCATATATGACGATGCAACAGGTCAACTAAATCATGTACAATAAATAAAAATTAGATATATTAACCCATGGGATACCAATTCCAGGGTATCACATGTGTGAGCAAAAGTAATTGGGCATTTTTAAATAGTGAGTTTAATAAATAAATAAATTAGTCCCACTGGGATTGTGTCACTGTGAGATTGTGAGTCTCTAAAGACTGCACTTAGAAAGATTTGCCATATATAAGGAATGTCTCTGGGATACTACATCGATATTTCAGTGGTTGCACATAAGGAAATGTGTTACAAGTTATTCTTTATTTCCAGAGCTTTATTTATTGTACAAAACAATAACAATGTAAGTGTTCGACTAATAGTATCTGTAATAAGGGCTGTACTTACACTTTTTACATATGTAATTTACAAGCAGAATTTCATTCTATGCAACTTTCATTTGCATTCTGCTAGAACTTGGAGGACTAGGATGTAAGTTTCAGAACTTCATGTGGTTCTTGTTTGGTTTGATATATATTTAAGTCAGATCCAGTGGATTATTTAGAAATCCCATAGTGAAGTAGAAATATAAAAGTTGTATTATAGTTTTACAATTAAAGCAGTAGTAGAGGTAGAGATGTTGCATACTACTTTTTAATGGGGACACTCCAACATGTACCTGTCACTGTACAGGTGTTGTTATCTGTCCCTGTCAATAACCCCACTATCTGGTTAAATTTGCACTGTGTAGATTAACATTTATGTATCATTGCTGACACACCTAAAGGTTCACACAAAGGTTATACCAATATCATAGGGAGGTTTAGTAAGACATAAACTTAAGCAAGGAAACCCAACACAGTAAGAGTATGATTCCTAAATGGTCTGAGCTCTAGTCATTTCTATTTGCATGATGCAGTAATTATATTATTGTATATTAACCAGCATTATATAGCCATATGAAACCCTTGTTTCATAGAAATAATAAAAAATATGCACCTAAAAGATTGTACATTGCATCTATTTATATTTTCATATTGAATAGTTCTATGGAGAAGCAGATGGCAAACAATGCTAATTGTCTTGTGGGAACATAATACATTATTAACATATTTTGGACTTCTCTTGTTTCTTTCAGCTGAACATATATACCGTAAACACCAAAAGTTGGGATTGTTACCTATTCCGTGAAAACGTAAATATAGCTAATATGGATATTGTATAATCATTCGCATTTTCATTTTGACACAAATTACCAGATAAAAACAATGTCGGNCAATGAAACAAAACCTGTAACAGAATTTGTTCTCTCTGGTCTTTCCTCTAAACGCCTCCAGCTGCCTCTCTTCCTAATCTGCTTATCTGTGTACCTGGTGACTTTGTTGGGTAATATTACTATAATTATGTTAATTAGAATAACTACAGGGTTGCAATCCCCAATGTACTTTTTCATTATGAATTTATCCTTTGTAGATGTATTATATT